>JABAJT010019457.1:0-35246 GCA_018850275.1 Tephrocybe sp. 9174TJB | reverse complement strand
TCCCTGCATCCTCTCCATTCACACACCCTTACCATTCCATGACGACCCTAGCTTATTAACAAATAGATGAATGTCCTCCTATATTTCTAATCCCGCGTCGCTGCCACCTCTTATCTCGTTTCCATTCCATTCATCATTCCAGCCTCGACCCCACCTCGTGCATCCATAAAATCATGTCTTACAGAGATCGCCGCCACCGCGAAACATACCCGCTTATTCATTATGTAACATAAGCTTTTGCGTCATCTCTCGATCACGCTTCCGGACCAATCTCACCGCGATCACTTCCAAATTCGGCTCCTTCTCTTCGAGTCGCGATCGGTCACACAGTGTACACAAAACACGTCCCGCCACAGAGAAAAAATATGATCAGACAAAGATGCGCTATGATATGGTCACAATACTAATACAGGCAACACAATACAAGTAATAAAATAAAGAAATCCCCCAAGATACAACACAAACGAATCTGGTCTACGCAGCAACCTATTTCAATCACCAAACATCAGTTGACATGACTCTTACTGGACAAACCATCAACTTCACCTTTTTAGCTTTGGACCCAGGTTTTGCGGCTGTGGTCTTGGACCGTGGCTTCGCGGCAGTCTGGACATTTCACATCAGCACGAGACATCTTGCCAGCCGCTCTAGTACCAACCTTGGTTGATGCAGCTTTCGTCTTGGTGGCGCCAGAGGTCGACTTGGTCACCGCACCTTTGTTCGCAGCAGGTTTCTTTACTGTCTTCTTGACAGCAGCCTTGGCTTTTGTGGCGGCTGTTGTACCAGTCGCAGCCTATAATCACAATCAGTATATATCATATGATAATTTGAAGATCTTTACCTTCTTCGCGGCTCCTGGTTTGGTGGTGGCCTTCTTGGTGGTCGTTGCAGCCTTGGGTTTACCAGCAAGGACCTTCTTGGCAGGCGTAGCTTTCTTAGCTGCAGTCGTAGTTTTAGTCGTGGATTTCTTAGCAGGAGCAGCCTTGGTAACGGCGGCCTTGCTCGCAGGCTTCTTAGTGGTTGTGGCGGATTTCGGTTTAGCGGCGGCCTTGGAAGCGGTCTTGGAAGGCGGTTTGGAGTTCTACACCACAAGGGTTAAGTCAACACCGTAAAAGGCGTATTTATGTAGACACCTACTTCTTTGGCACCACCAGCGGCGGCGGCAGGCTTAGCAAGCTTGACCTTTCCAGAAGGTCCCTTGGGCAAGGAAAAGATGCCATTTTCGGCACCGGTAGTTATAGCGCGGTTGAGCTGGTAGACGTTCGCGGCGGTCGACTCGAGGTGATATTTCTCCTCAGCATACTATGTAGACAGTATCGAGATGAGACGGTGTATTTGTATAATAAAGATGTTGCGGTAGGCTTACCTTCTTGATAGTAGAACGAGATACACCCTGGCGAGTGTCTTCCTTGCTAGCGACGATGCACTCCTACAAGCCGCCACCAAAGATTAGATAGATGTTCAACGATGGCGAGACAATATAAACATACGGTGACGATCTCCTTCCACGAAGGGTGCGAGGAAGCAGCGGCCTTGCCCTTGGAAGCCTTGGTAGCAGCCTTCGCCTTGGTCGCAGCCTTTGCCTTTGTGGTGGCAGGCTTCTTGGTAGTGGCAGTTTTCCTGGAGCTCTTTGGCTTTGTGGCGGAGGTTGGCTCCTCGAGGGTAGCAATGGCAGGCTGAGCAGGCTCTGGGGTGGCAGAGGTATTAGAAGACATGCTAGGGTTGGGTGTCGGTTAAGATCTAGCTATGGACAAGGGGCTGGCTGTGATTAAGGACAAGCGTTGAAAAGGGAAGATCGCAGGGGCTGTTTGGTTTTATACAATCCATTAAACGCGTTGTTCTTCCATCATGTGATGCCGACGGACGGGCCGCGAATAACAAGGGTACCAGTAGGGTCCGCACCGTTCTCCACCTTCTCATCATCAAGCCCAATGAGCTTTGCTTCAATGTTCACGCTTGGGGGACCAACATGAGCAATGAGGGAATCTTTCAGTGCGGGGAAATCCTGGAGGTCCATAGGATGCGATGCGAGCACAGGTCCTGGCACGAGTGGGTGTGTGTAGGCGTTCACTATCGGAATGGACAGTGCGATCCTGGCGGGAGTGACGGTCGCTGCGTTCAGCGGTCCTTTGAACCAGAATGCTTTGGTAAACTTGCGCGTAAATGCTAATAGAGCCAAGACTTACCACCGCTGACAACGGCACCACGAAGTGTGGATGCGACGTCGCCAATAACTTTCGTTCGAGCACCATCATAGACAAGACGGTCCCAAAGGCTCTCCTTGGTAAGGAAACCTTCATTGAGGCTCGAAAGTTTGTGCCTTTTTGCAAAGGGGTATAAAATGAACGACTCGGATGCTTTCTTTGCAATTGCTGATACTGTGCTCTGCAGGTGATTTGGCTTGAGGAACAGAATCGTCGGTGATGGGATGGGATACCCGCTACCAGAAAGCGTGTCTTTGACGTCGTCGATAGCGGCTAGAATGCCTGTCAGTATCGTCCGCAAGATAAATAGGTCTGGCTGATAGCCGACTCGCCTTCTTCATGGGGAGTGTAGATTTTGGAGCTTTCGAGCGTCGCAAAGCTGGTGCCCTCGTAGATGGCGGTGTATGCGACAGCCCTTCCGAATGCAGTGCTCAGAGAATGCGCCGAAACGAGGGTATCCAATGCAGAAAGTGAGTGTGACAGGGGGAATAAAGCGCGGGTCGCGGCGACTCCCGCAGTCAGGTTCTCGTGCGTCAGTTGAACACCTTGGACATGTCCACTCGAGGTTTCGAAATAAGACACAGTAAAAACGTCGCTAGAGTCTAAAAACAATATCAATTGAAAGTAGGATTAAACGGGCGGTAAAACATACTTGGTAATGGAGTGGCGACCTTTGCAACTCGGACACCTTCTCTCTCCACATCCGAGAATTCCAAGACTTTGATGTTACTTGCAACGGCCGCAAGGTCTTTCGGGGTCGTATCACCAACCACGATAATGGTGTGATTGATTGTTCGGTCTCCCTCGTACAACAATTCGAGAACTTGAGGTAGAAGGTTAGTGTGGGTGATGATAGCATTGGGCGGCGAAGATTCCAAGACGTAGGAAAGCAATTTAGACGATGTGATCGTTTGGGAAAGTATCGAATGAGAGGCAAGAGCGAGGTCGCTGATGATGAATTCTAGGACACGCTGTCAATACTATTATTTCACACAAACCCAACGAAAGCGTACCGAGTCCATCGTTCAGGAGAAGCAAGACCTGGGACTGGTGTGGTTTGAGACCAGCCAGACGAATGAGGCCAGTTCCAAACGATGCTACCCGGTCTTGCAGGGTGTGGTTGGTGAGCTACGGGACGGGCCGATGAGAGCGCTGCAAGACTTGTATACATGGAAGTGGCTCACTCGGGTGGACCAGAGCGTACGAGCTGCTTCGACTTCAGACCTGACAAAGTCGGAGAGGAGGTGGATGTCCTTATGAGGCCTCACTGGGAACTGGAAGTATCATCAGGTTTGTGATGCCGCTCAGAATATACGATACGTACGCGGCCCATAAGCCCTGTTCCATAATTCCTATATACAGCACTCTCGGTGGGGTTCCGGACCCTTCCTACATCACTCTGGCGGCCAAGAAGAATAGGGTGGACAAGAGGTTGAGGCTTGTATAGATTGTTGAGGAGGAACACAGTCGCCGCAATGAGACCGAGAAGGATGGTCAGGTCGTCTGTGACCAAAAATTCAGCTGCAACTGAAGCCATGCTTCCTATAGTTTGGTCGGTTTTCTACCCTTGCGCCACGGGTAGTTGGTGGGAAGTCGAATATCCCTTGGGGTGGGGTGGAGGTGGGAGAAATGGATATTGCGTAATCAACTACAGGTAAAGTCGGCTAATTCCTTGAACTCTTCACCTTTCACAATCATCTTGACTATGTGGACGTACAGACATAAGACCTCAACCAAACGCGACTTTTACGACTCTAAACTAGATACGAACGCGGCATATGTTTCTCTCTTGTCGAATTCATAAGCCATGACCTGGCACAACGGCACATTTTTCTTGCTTTCGACCGTTCGACTGGAATTTCTACCGACGATGGCTGTTTTGGTGACTCTGGCGGCTGAAGGAGTCTGTATTTAAACACAAGTGGCGTCTTTCTGGACTCGAACACGACTTCAACGCTCTGTGATATCTCCTAGGACTCCGTTCCTTTTTTGTTATCCATCTTGCGTCCGTGCGTCGATGTAACACCACGTGACCAATTAAGCAAGTGGCATTGGAATCGGAGCCACAAACTGCTCACTTTCCACCCTTCCCCCTGTTTCGTGGGTTCTCTTGCATTTAGCTGCCTGCCTTCCTCCTCCGCTTTATATCTTAGCACCATCGACATCATGCCTGCTATCGCTAAGAAGGCCACTACTAAGGCCGCTCCCAAGACAAACGGCCCTGCACACAAGTCTCGTGTCTCAACTCATCCCTCATGGATAGATATGATCAAGGTTGGTGAAAGTCGCCGCACCCTTTATCCTTGCTTCACGCAGAATATCAATACCTCGACCTTAGGAATGTATCATCGCCCACCCCGACGAAGCCCGTACTGGTGTTTCACGTCCCACGATTAAGAAGGTGGGTCGGGGTTTGACCACGTTCACCCCTTTTTCCATTCCCTCATGCCCTATCTAGTTCGTCGAGTCCAAGTATCACCTTTCACTTGACCACGCTGCTGCTAGCCAGCTCAACCGCGCGATAACTGCGGGCAGCGAGAAGGGAACGTTCGTCCTTCCGAAAGGTTTGTACACCGTTTGATCTTGAGAAACCGATTGAGATCAACCCCTCTGCCCAGGTCCCTCCGGCAAAGTCAAGCTCGCTCCCAAAGGTCGTTCGGATGCTGCTAAAGAGGTTTGTTGTCGCATTATCACCTCGCATGTTTATGATTGTTAATCATGTTTAACGCTAAGAATGCCAACGGTTGCTTGAAAGATGTTAGAAGTCGGGTATATACTACGGGTTAGATGGAATCTATATAGTGTGAGATGTGAAAAGTTCATGGAGCCTGTACACGGAAAGGGGTCGACGATGGGAAAACTTTCTTTACCACACCAGTCCAAATTGCAACGAGATCATTGACACTATATGGTCTGTGTGAGCCTATCTTATCAGAACAGAGCATGGCCAGGCACCCACTTGTCAAATGTCAACTCGAAGTTGAGGTCAGCAGGATGGTCCTGCCACTCTGGAGTTGAGAGTAAGGACGGTCAAGTGGAGTCTATGATGCAGACCACGTACCTTCGGGTTCATCCTCATCATCAATACCAAAGCCCAGCCTCCAGGTGATGCCTTGTACGTTATTCGTCAAACTATCATTGCGGACATCAACGGTGGACCACACGAGAATGGGAAATATTTTATCTCACAAATCAGGCGGTGCGAGCTCATGATCCTTCAGCCCTGTCGACTAAGAAGGGCATTGGTCATAACCGAATCAAAATATGAGAATGTACACGTACTTTGATTTCTGTGTCGATGGTCGAAAATCCGGTAGATTGGCCGCCTACTGTGCCACAATACTGTTGAGGAACATCCTTCTTTCCACCCACGACAACCGTCTTAACACCGTCACGTTTAGACATGGTGATCTACGGCACAGACTGAGTCATAAACGGAATGCCCAGAAATTGGCTGCTTACGCTAAAGAGAGAACAAGAGCTTCCACATCTGGGAAAAGACTGTTTAACAAAAGATAAAACTCAGGGGACGAGGCACGATCTGGCTCACCGTCCGTTTGACACAATAACAACATTCTGTGGATCGAACAGGGCATGTTCGGGAGGGTCCCACTGGAAAGGCTGACATTCCTGACCCAACCTGACCAAGAAACGTCGATTGTAAGTCAAAAAAGATCATAAAAATATCAGCCCTGGTACCTTTGAGAAAAGGCGTCCTTGTGTCCATTAATCTCCTTCACGATTGGAGCGAACCATTCGTGGGATTTGGAGAACGGGAGATGAGAACCATTTCTCCATTGCGATGGATTATAGTACAGTAGTTCGTCGGGATCTCCGCCTTCCGATATCTTCTCTGCGATTAGTCGGGCTAATGGGCCTGCACGGATCGTAGTATCAAGCCCTGCTTGAGGTTCCGTGGTCGACTTCGGACCGATAATCTGACCCGTGTCAGAGGGTGGTTGTATACTTGAATAAAAACAAACGTACGATTCTGTGTAGCCACTGAGTGGGGAGAGGTGATTTGGTGAGTGGAAGAGACGAGCCGAATGCTGTCACTCACATGCGCGATGCCGGGGGTTGACTGGAGCCTGTTGCTGGAAGTAGGCGATGGGGTCAGCTTCTTCGGTGGCTGAGAAATTGACATCGTAGAAGTTTTTTCCGTTGGTCGAATTAGTCGCTCGGCAGTTGTTTTCACGATAAGATGAAAGGTCTGTAAAATTCTTTGAGGCCGACCCGAACCTTGATCTGTATGGCAGCTGATCGGGGTCAGAGTAAAGACCAACTCTTAACAAATTGCACCAACTCACCACAAACGAGTCAGTGGTGCTGCTGTTGATTCGTTGAATGGTTAATGAGACAGAATCAACGAGAGGGTGGATTTGTTGTGCAAAATTGCCCATTGCATAATCCCATCCTTTCTGACTACGGTGATAACTAGCGAAGAAACTAGAGCATGGACAAAGCAGTGTCAGCTCCCTCGGTAACGTTTTAGATTATAGGAAGAAATTCACGAGTTTTGGCGTGTAGCAAAGGATTGGTAGCCACCAGTGACCAGGGCATTACTGTCGACTGCCACAAATGGATCCTCTCCATTGATGAGTACCACCTTAGCTCCCGACAACTGCAGTGGACACGTTTAGAACATATCTTTATCGTTGCAGAAAGTACATACAGAACTGAGCTTTCCCTTCAGCTGCCCGGGTAAAGCGTCCTCCCAGAACTGGATCTCGTCTGCAAACTCCAGAGAGGCGACTTTGAATGCCTCGGGCGCAATGTATACACTCTGTATCCCTTGAGAGTCTGTTAGAAGAACGAGCGGTATCGGAAGATATGTCACAAAGAGTGCTGGATACGTGGTCAAATTTTGGAAGGCTAGGCAGGGGAGACGAATTATACAACTTACAGTCGTAGCAGTAGTTGTACACTCCGCAATGACCATCATTAACGCGTTTAAAGGAACGATAGATGTCCAAGTGTAAATCAAAGTCAGATGTGTAATTCTGAAGGCTTATTCTTGCCAAATCGGCCTTCAAATCTTCATGGACGTCCTGGTCATAGGGTGGAGGTGCCTGGATTTGGTAGTTCACCGAAGTATGGAAGGCCAAAGTCTTATTTACAACATCTATAATCTGCATAGTAATGTGTCAAATTAACACCTGCAAATTGGAGTTAAAGAAAACAACTTACATTTGCCTTTATGCTAGGGTCAACGGGAGTTGCAGACAGACAGGCACGGGCTTCAATGGGAAGAACCCATTTCTTCCCAGCAATTATTGCACATGGATCGATGGGCAGCAAGCCATACACCGAGGTGAGTGCCAGGGAGCAAATGAACCAGGAGAAATAGCCTCTCCCCATTTCACGAACAAGTGCCAGCGACGAGAGCTGGACGAGAGCACACGATCAGAGCTTCACGTCAAAGTCACTTGCCGAAATAAACACCTCACGTGAGTGCTCCTCCGCGTCAATTTCTCTCTCCCAAAGTCGATTCGAGAACGTACTACATACCCTCAATGTCTCTGCAAACAGGAACTTGAATCTCTTGTTCACGTACACGCTATGGATAACGCGCACAAGCAGGTGCGCGATGTCATCGATAAGCTTCATCAACCTATACAGGATCTCCCAACGTTGCTCTCCCTTCTTTGTAGCCCTCTCGACTGTCTGGGCCTCCTTCCTCCACAGTACAAGCGACATATCAAATCGGAACTTCCAAAAGGCTCGGTAAACATTCAAAAGCATCTCTCTTCTCTTCAGCGAGCCTTGTTAGATCACATTGTACCAACATGGGATACATTACTGGCCGAGGAGAAAGCATCGTTGCTGTTAGATCAATATTTCTGCCCTGACAGCTTCTCGTTTGCCTACTCTTCGGCTGGGGATGTTGCAGTCATGGCATATGCGACACTCACTTCCCAACCTCTCACAAAGTATGCGATCCATATCTTGACACGATTGTCATCCGAATACCCTGTGGATCGGCTTCACTCGGCGGTTTTCAAGTCCAATGAAAGTGATGAAGCTTTACGCATGCTCAGATGGGAAGATTGTGTTCGCTACACGTTGGCAGTTCCAGGCAAAGTATCCAACGCTATCGCAGGCGAAACCAATATCCCTGACCGGTTGGAACACGGATGCTACTATAATAATGTTTGCCTGCGGACTGAATTCCTTATTTATTCGCTGTCTGGGAAAAAATCCAAAGGTAAGTAGCAGCCAGTTTCTTCGACCTCTTTCCGTGGCTCAGTCTATCACAGAGGCTATTGCTTCTGTTTCTTATTTATTCACCAAGCTTGTCAACATGGGAGCCTTTCCCCCGACCCAACCGACTTCCAGGTCACAACCTTCCTTCTTTCAATCCACCTTTCCGATAATCCGCGACAGGTTGGTGTCAGAAGCGGGGTCCAAGTATTCCAGCATGTGGTCCTCTCTATTCTCAGGACTTCCTTCGACTCTGGTCCTACGATCTATTCTCGCGTCGTTGTTGGCGGCAATTCCTCCTTTCACTCGTGCTACAGACACCAAAATGTCACAGCGAAGCGCAGTCAAGAAGGAAGCTGTGATCTTGAGCAGAATTACGGGCCCTGTTGTACCAGAACGGGATGAGGTTTGGGAATCCTTGATGGGTATCATCCTCGGAAAAGACTGGGATCCTAACCATGCCCGTGTCTTTGTCTGCTATATATCTGGTGGCTCTCTAGGAAACTCTGTGGACGAGGAAGGTATGTTTGTTGTATCTCTTCGATTCAAGGCTATTGATATCCCACAGCCCTTGACGCATTTATTGAGCAGGTTTTGTCTGTTTGGGCGTCTCCTGATCATGTCAAACACTCATTGCTCTCCCGTCATCGATGTAAGTGCAGCCCGTTCGTTCCTTCTTTTGATATACCCCTTATTCGTCTTCAAGTTATGACTTCTCTCCTCCTCATTGCGATATCGTATCTCCCTTCTTCATCCCGGGTGACAATGTCTCTATCCCTTTCACCCCTTTTCATATCCGGGATCGGGCTATATGTCGGCCATCTTGACCCCACCATACGTCGATGCGGAATGCTCGCCGCAGAGGTAGTGGCACAGAAGGTCAGCAAGAAACTTGACTTCGGAGACTGGGATGGCGACGATTCTGGAAAACCTTGGGCCAGAGAACTTAGAGAACTCCTCAAAGAACGTGATGTTGACGCCAATCTCAGCGTTTCTGAGCCACCCGAGGCTGTTGAGACTGTCATCGAGAGTGCCGGGAATACTATCAAGAATATCGACGCATCTGTTGTTCCCAGTGACAAAGCACGCGCTATGTTTAGCGGCCCACCAGCGGGATATGACTCTGATGATTCTATCACGGGATATGCGTCGCCGTCTTCCTCCCGTTCCGCCTCTCCTACGCCTTCGGAGCTGGATGACATCGAGAAGGATCCAACTTTGAATATTGGTGCCAAAAAGGTCTCTCGTCCAGTTTATTTAGCACAACTTGGAGACCTTTTGCGCAATACGGGAGGCGCCAAAGCAAGCAACGAACCACACGATGCTGACAAGATTGAAATGGCGCTCGCCTACGCTGAAGAGTTGATTCGGAAGAAGCGAGGTTACGGCACTGAACTTGGTTGAGTGTTTCGAATACATACTTTCCATGATCACGACTGATATTTCTCTCAGATGAAAATGCGGTCAATCTTGTTTACGCTTTGATTGGGCTACAAAACAATTATGAACTAGATGGATTCGATGAGAAGCGACAAGGGGCTCTTAATGCTCTAATAGCATGCTCTCCCAAAAAAGCTGCACCGTAAGTAGGCAAGACATAAGAAAGACTGTGTTTGCTCAATGAAAGCTTTTCCTTAGAACATTAATTGAAGAGTTTTTCAAAAACCAGTATTCGACATCCCAGCGTTATGTGGCATTAAATGCATTAGCATTGGGTGCCAGAGAAATGGCTGCTTTGCCCTTACCACCATCAAATGTAGCTCTTGAACGGATATCATTCCCAAGCAAGCAACTTCCTGGACCACTTCACCAACAGTACATCGAGGCCAGGGAACAACAATTGATTCCCCTTATTATGCATAGCATTAGCACGAATGCAATCGACAAAGGGAAGGATGCATCTGCAGACAAAGTTCCTGAGATCGTACTATCTCACTTTTTGAGGACACTGGGTATCCTTGTGCATGCTGCCCAAAATGCCCCCGAATGGATGGCTTTAGTTGCCCCAGAGGCGTTGGAACTTGCTGTCACCATCGGTGTTCGTCCCGTCTCACGTATCGAAACAGACATTGAAGACGACGAAGAGCTCGGGGACCAACGTGGAAAAGAGGCGTCTGTTTTGACTGCAGCGTTGGAATTGGCTCTTGTTGTGCTTGATGGCTGTCTCGACGTTGATGGGGGGCGTGTGATTGGACTTGAACATACGACATTATTACTAGGGATCGGAGAATGGGCAGGGAGCGTGTTTGCACAGCTGGAGAAAGGGATAAAGGTGCAAGGAGGAGGCGGCTTAGATGAGTCGAGGTTGAGCAGAGCCGCAGCAGGAGTTCTACTCAAGATCGACGATCTAACATCAAAATGGCAGAGGTCAATGTTGGATACTCGTTGACTTCGATCGTTATTTATAGTGTGAAAGAAATTCATTCATTGTTCGTGATCAGCGAAAGTAGCTTGATGCGTGTGGTTTCGCCACCAACCAAGCCTCATCCAAAGCCTTTACAACTTCATCAGCTGTCAAGGAATATTTCAGTGGCGTAACTAATGGAGTATAAACAGAAGGACACACGCAACGGGCCTTTCTCAAGGTCAATCAAGTTCTAAAAATCTACTGTTTAGGAAATGCCATGAAGCGGATATATTGGTTCATGCACCTGTTCGATGTGCTTCAGGGTTGAACCTCCAATCAAAATGGAGTCTCCGTGTTCTCGACTTAGGAGACTGTGGTGCGAAACCCAGCGCAAGGCCACCTCTGGCAAAGTCAAGTTGTGAGCTTCTGCAGCTTTGCGAATGATGGAAAGCGCCTCGAAGTAAGGCTCATTCCAATATCTGCAAAAAGAAAACTAGGTCAAGCGGCGGCACGTCTAAAACACGATTATACAACAGACCTCTTCCGATAGGTCTTAAAGCGGCGACAATTGTGGTGATCAACGACAGCCCTCGAAAATATATGAAAGTTCGCACCTCTCCTTGGCTCTTGGTTGAATCAAACCGAGAGCCAGCTTCGGTGGAATCGTTGAGCGAAGAATATCTGCCGGTGAATAACCCTCCTCCTACTGAAACAGGATTAAACATTATGACAGAGTTTCAAGCAAATGCTCACATGGATTGAATTCGTAAAAGCTGATCCCGAACTTTCTGAGGCAAGGGAAAAGCTCAGGCTCTACTGTACGATGGACAGCATTATAAATCCCTTGATATGCCGTGGGCTGAATGTAGCCATTTGCTCTGCAAATCCCTACCATTTCGGCAACCTCCCAACTGGAGTTAAAAGTGAATTTTTTTTATACTCATAGGCCGTGACGGAGACTTACGATGCATAGTTGCTTATGCCGAACCGCTTGAACAAGCCTTCTTTGTACAGGTCATTGACTGCCTTCAATGTGACTTCGTAGGGAACTGTGCGATCTGGCGCATGTAGATACCAGATTTCAAGCGATCTATAGATTAAAGATATCATCGGTGAATGCACAACGGAAATCTTTGTACGTACTCGGCATTCATGGCCTTCAATGATTTGAAGAGGTACTCTCGTAGGCCCTGGAGGGAAAGTATTAAATGGGAGGCATAAAAGAAAAAAATTCACATACTTCAGGAGTGTGCGTGATAATGGGGCCATCAGGACTCCGAAAATTTCCCTGAAACAACACAACGACCTGTGAGATTTGCACCAGGTAGAAGCCAGTTATTGACACCAACCGTGGTGGGCCAGAGCTTGGTCTCAAGTTTGAGCCCTTTTTCTTTCCAGTTGATTTTTCCAAGGTACTCTTCGCTTGTTCCTCCCGAGTACATGGTTGCAGTATCAACCTGGAGGCAACGATAAGGATATGTCGAAGAGTGGAAATCCTTTCTCACCTCTGTGTGACCATGAGCACGGAATGTATCCAAGATGGCCTCAACATCTTTGATATCGTGAACGCGTGCCCCAGACGTTCCTTCCGCACCAAAGGTCATAGCACCCTTTCGTTTTCGGAATCAGTCAGTGAAGATTGCGAAAAAAAAACTTACCATAACGATGTTGATAGGAGTTTTCTGCATGGGTACATCGTTTGACATGATGAAAAAGAGCGGTTATTTGGGACTAGGCAATTGAAGGTAGACGAAACGGGAGAAGGATGAGATTTAAATAATTCAACTGCTGGTCTATTAATAGGTACATACTAATGGCGCCAGTGATTGTCTGATGATTGATCATCATCTAGGTCCATAAAACTAGAAAATGCGGATTGACAATCAACGGAACTCCTTTCCGTTGGACAGAGCACCTATGCGTGAAGTAAGTAATTGATTGGTTTTTGGAGGAAGGAAAAAAATAAGAAACCGGCCTTGGGCAATGTGTGCACCACAGTTGAAGCATCCGGGCCTATGATAGAGTATGACACAAAATCGAACTTGTCTTAGTCTCGTACCAAGACCCTTCACGTGTGATTGTCTAGTCTTTCAGTATCTTGTCCCTACTAGGCACCTACCATACCAAAAGTTGTCAACACCACCAATGTTCCAGACGTCATCAAACCACTGGCAGCATCCCTGCAGATACATATCACTCTGATGACTGTACAATATATGTTGCTTACTGTGCACAACGACTGCAAGTCGATAGGTGTGGCCAATGCTGATGAAGAACGGAACATACGGAGCTGAGGAGCTCCTGCACGTGACCTGTACTCTTCCGGACTTTCTCGACCAGCTCACCGACTTGGAAGACAACGAACATGTTTGCTACCAGGCTCCCCAAGCGCCTGCCCGCGCCCATATTCTCTGCAACACGCCATATATCCTCATCCATACCTAGAAGATCAGATGCCCTCTTTACGGTCCGTCTCAAGCTTTTGTTCTCTTTCCTCGTTGCTTGACTTTGTGATATACAGCACCGCGACACACCTTACAACAATCCCAAGGTATGATATTAAATGGCCTTGAAGGACGTTTTATCTCAACCTATTTTTTTAGATTCCATTTGAATTCGATGGCGAGAACATGAAGCGCGCTCAGGAAATCATTTCGCATTATCCCCCACAGTACAAAAAAGCTGCAGTCATTCCCCTGCTTGACCTCGGTCAACGACAAAACAAGGGATGGACGAGCATCAGCGTCATGAATTATGTAGCTAAACTTCTGGGGATGCCTCCCATGCGTGTGTATGAAGTCGCGACCTTTTACACAATGTTCAACAGGTGAAGAAGCTTTTTTGGCCCAAAAAATCTTATACATATATTGTTTTCAGAGAACCTATTGGCACACATTTTGTTCAAGTCTGCACTACCACTCCTTGCATGCTGAATGGATCTACGGAGATCTTGGAAGCTTGCCTGAACCATGCTGGCGTTAACAAACCTGGCGAGACATCGAAGGATGGAAAGTTCACGGTTGTTGAAGTTGAATGCCAAGGGGCTTGCAGTAATGCGCCAATGATGGTTGTCGGGGACGACTTCTATGTGCGTTTCATTCTCGACCTATCTACCTGACCACAGACTGATTGATCATTCTCCTAAACCAGGAGGACTTGACTCCTGCGACGACCAAAAAGGTTCTAGATGCCTTTTCCAAGGGGACCAAGCCCAAGCCAGGACCCCAAAGTGGACGACGGACCAGTGAAAACTCTGCAGGTTTGACGAACTTGACGGGCAAAGTGAGCAAACTACTCCCAATTTTTTTCTTACATTCTGAGGGTTCATTTACAGCCATATGGACCTGGGGAGTTTTGCCTGCCAGAATTCCAGTAATATACGACTTTTCGGGGCATAGTAAAAATATAATTCATTTTCATCCAAAGTGCCGAATGATATGTCCAAAGTCCTCCCCTGATACCGATGCAAGTGTTCAAAGCAAAATTCATGAGTAGATCAACTGTCGCCTCCAGCCATTCAAGGGTAAAACGAACTACACTTGCACGCAAGTTAATCGTCACCTTCCCCGTCATCGTAGCCATGAAGTCCTTCTCCACCTTCCGGCATTCGTTCGATGATGTAGCTGGAAGACATCCGTTATCAGCTCTTGATAATTAAATTGCACGCGTTCAAACATACTTGATTTCTTCCCTGAGGTCTTGGCAATATCGATCTTTAAAGCCCAGTTAAATCCTTAAACTTGAAGCAATAGGTATCAAGTGCGAAATACCTATAGGAAGATCACGTTCGTCGACCCCTGAAAACAGGTCAGCAAAGACAAACATAGAGGGAGGAAACGGCAACCAACCGAAAGGCATCTCTATTTCGTCCGCGATACCTTCGATGCCCATGAAAGTGAAAGCCACAACAGTCACAATAGGGACCGCGGCCCATCCCAGATCGCTTACAAGGGTGAGAGGGAGTGCAAAAAGGTAGAGGGTTACGCATTGTTTCAAATGAATTCCGTCTGTCGTTGGTACTGGTCAGCGATATGGTTGGATGATAATACATAGACGATGCGCACAAGAAATGGGTATCGGGGTATTTGCGATGCGTTCCATGGCCGTAAGCTGGTCGCTCATGCTCGAAATCCTAAGGTTTACCATCAGCTTTGCAAGTTAACAAGAGCCAAAAACTTTACAATTGAATCATAGCATTAGTCCCTGAAAAATGTACACGGTCAATCCTTAAGACTTCGCACCTAGAGGGAGAACTTGCCAGCAGGACCGATTGTCTCAAGAAAACCTTCCCTTCTGCCTGGACTAGAAGCACCACTTCTGCCTTCCGCAACGTCGGGACCGTTGCGCGTTGCAGAATACGACATCGGCGTAGTGTGGTCTATGTTGAAACCTACCTCATCAAAGTGGTCGAACGATGGGGGCAGAACACCACTCAGGTCTTCCCACTTTGTTCCGTCTTCGCCTCGTAAATAATGTTTGACTGCATACGCAAATGAGAGCGCCAATTTCAGAGCCTCTATCTTCCTGCGTCGTAGCTGCGCCGGGGTAACAGCAGGAGTAAGAGCCTTTCCTTTGACATCCTGATTGTCCACTGCGGAGATCACGACGCTGACCCAAATTTGGCGTGCGAGGTTGCGGATATTCGAGGTCAAAGCAGCGAAGGATTTTCGGCCTTCCCAATAACGGTCATATGAAGTGCTACAGAGATTAAAGTCAATTGCTGAAACCAATACGGAGCATCAGCCTATGAAATCGCATGCCTGTTTCTATCGTAGTCAAGGTTAGCAGCTAGATCAAGGCGACAGGGAGGTTACAGACCGGAATACCAGCAGAAGGCCAACCTAACGCCCAGATAAATCGTTCAAAAGTATTATTAACACAGAGCTTCAAAATGAGCTCACCACAACCGAGAGGAGTGGCACAACGCTGTTTGTCTGCACCATTTTGTAACCTTTCTGATTGGCATATGCAACAATGGATGCAAAAATTGTGACCGTAAGGATGGGTCCGACGATGCGGGCGAGGATCTGATAATGATAGCGGAGGCTCAGGTAGAGCATGCGATTTCAAGGATAGAACATACACTGCCTTTCAGACGAAACACGTCTGGGAGCCATGAATACTGATAGTTTGGTGAGTTTATGCTAGTCCCAAACTAATTAGAGGAGCCTATTCACCTTTCGCAAGTGCTTTCGTTTGATTCGGGACGGCTGGGTTGGGAAAGTTGTATTGAGTACGACGTCATTGGTTGCGGAGAAAACCCCAAATACCCTGATATCAGGAAGGATTGACGAAAACGAGCTCTTCATGTTCTCGGTGCTGGATACGCCAGCCATCCTGGGTGTGCTGGTCGTCGTGAAGGCGGCAAAATCTGGGCCGGAGTGGCAACTTGACTATTAGTACTTCATCAGATTCCCACGAGCTTGTCGAGGTCCTTCAATACTGGTACGCATATACTGCATTAAATGCATTGACAACCACCAACTCAGAACCCAGGATTTTCTCGAATTGTGCCCATCCAGTGAGTCTTACGTTGGAATTTATCTCTATCAAGATTGAACTAAATTGCTTTAGACGAAAATCGCACGATAGTGGCAAATTCTTTGTATCCCATCCTTCGCAGGGTTTTCTTCTCTCCTGGAGCCTCGGCCTTTCGGGCAGGATCTGATCTCATGTACATTGTGAGATCGATCAAAAGCATCATCTACATGCAATTCTGATAGGATGGATCAGTTGTACCTCCTTCTTTTCGAAACGGTGACGACCCACCCAACCAATCAAGCGGAGTTGCGCAAACAGGATGTGCTTGGAGGGTAATATTCGCCCCTCCCTCGTGATGTTTTCCCTGACTAAATGTGGCGCATTATTTAGCACGAATATTGGCATCATTCTCTCACAAACGAAAAGTACTCCGGTTCCGAGTTATATTCTTTTAATTGCCTCACCATAGCCTGCAGATATTTTGGTCATCGAAGGGCTCTTGGAGTTGTTTGTCAAACTTCTGCCCTCAAAATCCCGAAAAGGTGGCGCTGAGGCCCGCGCGAAGTTTATCCGGGAGGTATTCGATCCAGCTCAATTCGTGTGCAGTGCTGCGATCATCAAAATACTTGAAACGGCGCCATCAGCTGCTAATTGGGACGTTGTTTTTGTCGAGATAATACATCTTCTTGGGAAGTCGGATGCATCATTGTAAGCCGTCAAAGTCGAGGCAAAAGTGACGGTTCTAAACAGGAAATAGCCCACAGATGTTCATGATCACCGACTTTCATGTTCAAAGTGGAAAAGTCTACAACATTAAACGACTTTATGTGGACCCTCTTGGTTTTGTAGCAAATGTTGACCAGGTCCGTTTTTTTCTTATCTGTTTCTGTGGAATCCACCAAAATTGAAGCTTAGGGTGATCAAATTGAAACTCTACATGCCCTATATGCGAGCATACGAAGCCTTAAAGTTACGACGCCTAGCAGGAATAATGCTCGCATCATCATCGTATTCTCTCCTCCACCGTCCGTCGGAGAAAACGCCATCAATGAAGGAGAGACAACTATTTCCTTTGGACTTGATGCCAAAGAAGTAGCCAGGCTCTTGACGTCTTTGAAGCTTCGTGGCGTTGTGAGTGAAAAATGAGGTCAAGAACGTCGGATATTGCACTGAGGTAGCAACCAGAAACACATCGATCAATCTGGGAGAAAGCTTTCGAAAGCCGAGGCATCACTGAACCTTGATTACGAACCGAATCGAACAGGCGCCCTTGTTTCGACACAGGTCAGTTCCTCCCCTTTCCAATGGAAGTCAAACTTATTTGTTTCCGTTCAGGATAAAGGACGAGACCTTGCTCGGCGTAAGAATCACGGTTTTCGACCATTCCCATCTTGCTGATCAAATGTAGTATGGAGCGATGAAAGATAAGGGAGGTAAAGCGGCGCGAACGACGAAGAAAAAATTATCAGGGAAAGAGGCCGCCACTCTTACGCTTCGGTCAAAGCCAGGTGACACAATAAAGGCAGAAGAAAAGTCTGCTCGAAAGAAGTCTGAAGGGCCATCTCCAAACAAGGTGCGATAATTTCGTACCATTGATCGTTCAAGTCTTCATAGACGGTCGAAACAAGGATTCGAGTACGAAGGCCGAGCCAGAGCCTCGCCGGCGGTCTGCGCGCGTCGCAAAAGCGTCAGTCGTTACGAAAGAGGTAATCATAGTAGAGCCCCCCAAGTCCGAGGTAGAGCCTCAAAACCCGGTTGACGCTGAAAATAAAACCGAGAAAAAAGATCGCAACCAAACGAAGCCACATCTAGCTCCTTGGGAAGAAATCAAATTCACGGACATGAATACTGCTTCAACATCCATTGTCGCGGACGACCAAGGAACAGCTGCGCGGTCTATCGTAGAAAATACTTCTGTCGAGGTAAATGCAGAAGACGCGAATGGTTTCCAAGTCGTACAAGGGGACATCCCAGTCGAAGTGGCGCACATCGCTTCATTGGTTGAGTCTGTGGACGCGCCCACTGTTGTTGCGGTAGTGCCAGAGACCGGTGATAGAAGGAACAGCGACAGTGATGTCCAAATGCTGGATCTTGAAACGATTGTCGAAACTCAAGTTCTGCAACCCAAGGTGAGGCGATAGAATCATTGGAATGAGCTCTACATGCTTGACTCATGGTCACTCAAAACCTTCAAAGGTCGAGGCAAGAAATATGGTGATCGACCTTACCGAATCCCCACCGCCATCAATGGCAACTGCAGGTCGGAAAGGCGCAAAACGCGCGTCTATACCGCAACGCAGAGCTATTCCCCCATCAAATCCTAAGTCGGTTCAGCCAGAATTTAAAGCTATCACCCCACTTCCAACCTCACCCAAAGATTCCTCTCTCCGACTTACAAAATCCAAAGGCTTCCCTTCGCCACCGTCGCCTGCCTGGCGTCTTCCTTCACCGCCGCCTGTCCGCCCAAGAGTTTCCTTTGCCCCGCCTGCCTCACCTTCCACCTACCTTGCATTCAATTTTAGTCCTGATTCCCAGCCGCCGCACAATGCCAAGTTAAATGGTATAGCTAACGTGGTCCAGGATTTCCTGCTCGGCTGTAAAATGCTAATTGACGCCTTGTATTAGAAATAGCTTCACCTGATTTCCAACATCGCCATCCACAATACCCTCAACACAGAAGGCACGTTCATCAGAAACCAATAAGACGTGACCTGGACCCAATGCCCAAAATCATAGGCGTAAGAAAACATTTGGTGTTTTTTTCTCTTTCAAATTGACATTGTGTCCTCACTTCATCTGTTTTCACAGATTTTAGACGAGATAGCGGAGGTAAAACCTTATTGACTGTCTCTGAGAGTCGTCTTTTACAGTTTTGAATACAGGTTGTGAAAATGAAGACGTCATATCGCTTTGACAAAGTGGGGAAAGAACTTAGGGCTGGAGAGAGGGCCATTTTACGCGACACGGCGCAACATTTGGAGGCTATATTGGCTGAAAGGTGCGTTCTTCTGTACCAATTTAAAGCCTTGATGTCCACCAAATGTTGTCAGTGTCAAACACCACAACAACTTTGTCGACCTCGAAACACGATATGCAACCCATCACCGTCAAGTTATCGACAGCATCAACGACATGTTCGACATTGAACAGAAATTGACAACCTTTCTTGCAGCTACTATCCAAGAACATAATCAAAAGAGCCTTTCACGGAAATTCCCAAACACTTTCTTCGCTGTGTCTCTTCCTTCCGCCTTGCTCAAACCGAACCTGAAGCTCTAAAAAAATCTTGATACCTCTTGCTGATTGTTTTCCTCTCATGTGTGTTCAAAAACACCTCCTTTCTGGTACTTGAACTGGCAGGCATCGTGATCGTCCTGAAATACCGTTGATCCATGTACTCGTAGTTTTAACCTGTGTGCAGTAGAATGACAAAACCTGTAGTCTTGCGTAAAGAAAAACTTGAAGTGATGAAATGTTGAAGGGCGCATGCCTACACGGCGTCGCGCCTTTGACCCTGGGGCCAAAATTTGATGTTCTTGACACCCACCTCGACATTGTCACGACGAGGTTTGAAGCGACAATGGCTGAGTGGCTCTGATTCTGTGTCGAAACCGAATGAACAGTACCGTCTTCCGACCGACGTGAAACCCAAGCACTATGAGGTCACCGTCAAAACAGATTTGGAAAAGCTAGAATTTGAGGGATTCGTGCAAATTCAGTACGCATGACATCCTATCGCTGCTGTTAACAATTTCTAACAGCTAAACTAGACTGGATGTCCACAAAAAGACATCATCGGTGACACTGAACTCGACATCTCTTGAACTCGGGAAAGCGTACGATTTGATTCACATCGCGTCTGGTAGAACCATATCCTAATCTGCTTCTAGCACGATCTCCTCTGATGCACTGGAAACTGAGCAAGAGCCATCGGAGGTCACGATCGACAAGGATTCTGAGCGTGTCACCTACCAATTTCCGACTGCTCTACCAGCTGGAACCACTGCTTATCTGAAAATCGGGTTCTCAGGAAAGCTCATTGGAAGCATGACTGGGTACTACAAATCCACTTATGAAAGTGACGGCCAACAGAAGGCATATGCCCTGACGCAGTTTGAAGTAATTTTTTTTACTCTTCATACGTTCCATCGCAAACTCTGACCCGACTTTCTAGCCCACCGACGCTCGACGTGCTTTTCCATGCTGGGACGAACCTCTACTCAAAGCTACCTTTGCCATTACTTTGATTTCGCGCGCCGATACTGTCAATCTCAGTAACATGCCTGCAGTCTCAGAGGATGTGTATTCGACGGCAGCAGCGAAGCCTAATGAGCATTCGGACCTGGCCAAGCTGTACTCATCTTTGGATGATTCTTGGAAAATTACTAAATTCCAGTCAACGCCTCCGATGTCAACTTATATCGTTGCATATGCAAACGGACACTTTGAGTATCTCGAATCATCTGTTAAGATGCCACTCTCCGGGAAGACTATCCCACTAAGGATCTATGGTACATGACTTCTCTCTAGTAAACATGCAGTCAACTAAATATGTTTCTAATCAGCAACGGCGGACGTCATTCATCAAGCGCAGTTTGCGCTCGACGTCAAGGCCAGCGTTCTTCCCCTGTATGAAAAGGTCTTCGATGTCGAGTATCCATTGCCCAAACTTGACACTCTAGTTGTATGTCTTTGTCTGAAGCCCACCTGTTACCCTGTTCTGATCAGTCACTAGGCATCGGACTTCGATGCAGGTAAAACACTTTGACACACGATACATTTTATTTACTGATCACAGTTAGGCGCCATGGAGAACTGGGGGTTGATCACTGGTCGCACAAATGCGTTCCTGCTCGACCCCACAAAGGCTGATCTTGATGCCAAAAAATGGGTTGCAACGACCCAGAGCCATGAAGTTGCTCATATGTGGTGGGTGGTTCTCCATTTTTTTTACCAACACTGCCTTTGACCCCATTTACCATAGGTTCGGTAATATCACAACTATGGAATGGTGGAACTACCTCTACTTGAACGAAGGTGCATATACGTTTCCATACTTAACTTCCCCGTAGATCTTGTCTGGTCTGGAATCTCGCAGAGCCTTGCGGGTTTGACTTCTATCTGGTGGGAACACTCCCAAATCGTAGATCAGCTTAACGCTCTCAGAAGGGTGCGTAACACTGTTACTGGTTGTATGATTCACTGATGATGAATGCTCTTGCTTCAGACACTTTTCGTGCCATTGGTGAAGAGACTTGGCTACGAGTATGCGACCACGGATTCTGCTGACGTATCGCTCTTGCGTACTTGTGCCATCTCACAAGCCGCCGCTGCCAAGGATGAAGAGTGTGTGATTTTTCTCGTTTTTACTTGTATCTTGGATCTCGGCACGCAGATAACAGTCTCTCGAGTCACGATGCCTACTGATCCTTCTCTGCTGTTCCTGACTTGAACAATGTCCTGATGAGTCTATTGTCGTATTTTTTTTGCCAGGGTCATCAAGGAGCTGCAAAGCCGTTTCGCCCACTTTGCGAAAACAGGGGATGATTCCAGCATTGCGGCCGATCTGCAGCGTGTGATCTTTACTGTGGTTAGCACATAAAAGATCTTCCGTGGCCTTTCCACTTTTTTTGATCTATCCCCTCATTTAGGCCGTACGGTACGGTGGGCGCGCAGAATACGATGCAATTGTCAAAGTCTACAACGAGGCCAAGACGCCCACTGCACGTATCGCTGCTATGTATGTTTCTTTTAGCTCTGCTTTGTTTGTATTGCTGACGACCTTCACAGTCAGGCGATGGGTGCGACAGAGGACCCCGAGTTGCTGAAGGAGACCTTCCAGTTTATCTCAACCAAGTCCAGGGACCAAGATGTTGTATACTTCTTCCGTGGTCTTTCGGTCAACTCCAAGGCCAGACGCCAATTTGTCCAATACTTCAAGGACGAATACGATGCGTTGTATAAGCGTTTCGAGTCGACGTTTACATTGAAATCACTTGTTGAGGTATGCACCTATACGGGGGAGTGGATTGTGCGTGACTGATGTGGTCTAGCTATCGATGGGTTCTCTCTCCACTGAGAAAGATCGTGCCGATATCGTCGAATTCTTCAAGGTGAGCTACAGGGGTGCGAATGAAGCGCACATTGATTGCTAATCGTGGGAATAGGACAAGGACACCTCTAAATATAACCAGGGCCTGGCTCAAGTGCTGGACGGGATCCGTGCTCGGATTGCGTTCATCGAGGTAAGCAGACACGGCAGTAACAAGGAACGGAGACTGACGACGAACAGCGGTCGACGGATGACCTTGGGGCGTGGTTTGAGGCTCGGTCTAAACTGTAGCTGCTTACGTGATGTAGAGTCGATAAATTTTGAACTGTTTTATCACCATCGTTGAGCGCGACGACGAGCTCAAGTCTTGTTGCTGCCTGTTGAGAAAGTTAGATCGCTGCTCGTCGTCTGATACGATGCCGGCCTTTGATCCTGTGCGGGATGCGGTACTTAATTCTCCCATTGGGCTGACTGCGCCAATGCTGCCACTGCCATCACCGAGCAGCACTGTGTCTTCACCCTTGGCGAGCCCGTCCCTCGGTGGAAGGAGAGCCACGGCAATTCTGGACTTGCTCAATCCTGCGGAAAGCCATACTCCACCCGTCCCAGCCAGGCCTTCTGCCCTCGCTCACATCCTTCATACCGAAGCTGAAAACAAACTCGATGCGTCTCAGCCCCTGACTCGTTCTGAACTCCCATCTGCCTCGAGAAAATCCTTTTTTTCTTCAACTCCTTCACCAACTCACTCACCCATCTCTCGTTCGCGTCCCTCGTCATCGTCGTCATCGCTTTCCGCATCGTTTTCAGCCCAAACCGCTATTACAGCCCGTCAAACACCAACTCAGGTCTCCATGCCGCCGCCGCCACCACCACCGGCACCCTCGACAATACCATACAACCCACGGGCCAGGATAACCCCACCCACGTCGGTCATGATCCCCCTGTCACCAGCAGAGATGGAAATGTACAGAGACTATCGGTACCGTGGCCGTGGTTCTACACAAATATCACAAGCGAAGAAGAGAAAGAGGAGCGAGGAGCCCTACTCAGATACTGCCCAGCCACCAACGAAGAAATTGGAAGGAGACGTTGGGGTTGTGGTCGACCATTGTACGCTACTTTCGTGCTCGACAACATCTCCATCACTCTGACACATTATCCCAGATAACTCAAGACCAGATGTGGGAGTAATGCAACGCCTCGAGTCACCCATCATCGGTCTGAAGAACTTCAATAACTGGGTGAAGTCTGTATTGATTACACGGTTCGCTCATCCGGTATTGGCTACGTCCAAGCCGAAATCTATGAATGGAAACAACAATTTCCGAGGCGGCCCAAGATCTACTGGTTCTGGCAAAGTTTTGGACATGGGTTGCGGCAAAGGCGGTGATATGACGAAGTGGTCGAAGGCGCGAGTCAAGGAACTCGTAGGTGTCGGTACGTTCCCTCCCCGTTCACTTCGCATCTGTCGCTGACCTATGTTTACTATTCTCCGTGACTGACAGACATAGCTGCTGTTTCCGTCGATCAAGCACGTTCGAGATGGGAAACTCTCCGCGGCCCCAAATTTTCTGCGACCTTCGCAGCTCTTGATTGTTACACACAACCATTGACAAATGCATTCCCACCCGACGTTTTGGGCATGGATCCGTCGTACAACTACGACAGCGACGTTCGATTAACCGGAGACCCATTCGATGTTGTTTCCATGCAGTTTTGCATGCACTATGCCTTCGAGACGGAGCAGAAGTCGCGCTGCATGCTCGAGAATGTCAGCCGGTATCTACGGCGAGGTGGGGTATTTATTGGTACGATACCGAATGCCGAGTTGCTTCTGTGCGCCTATTTTTGATTTCGGTGACTTTTTCCATGCTGATGCCAGATTCCTGTCAGAGAACATCTCGACGCACTACCACCTGATACTAAAGATCTCTCTTTTGGCAACTCTGTGTACAAGATTCGATTCGAAGACCGTAATAGTAAACCGTTATTTGGGCACAAGTACTGGTTCTTCCTGCAAGATGCTGTGGACGACGTACCGGAGTATGTTGTCCATTGGGATTATTTTGTCCAGTCCGTGCTTCTTCATCACCGTTTACCCACCACCAACTAACCTTTTTTCTCATGCGTAGGATGGCTGCGGAATACGACCTATATCCAGTATACAAGGAAGAGTTCCACCAGGTCTTTTCCGAGCATCAAGAGCACCAAGAGTTTGGACCACTCATGGTTCGCATGAAGGTTGTCGACGCAAACGGAGAAAGTTCGATGGATGAAGATCAGTGGGAGGCTGCTAGTGCGTTCTGATCCTCATCTATAGAAGTTATCCAGTTATTGACTTGATGGCTCTAGACATCTACATCGCTTTTGCTTTTGAAAAACGATGACAGTCGTTTTATTTTTCATCTATCGTTCTCATGCTCTTTATTGTACCCCACACTCACTACTATCATCTCCTTATCTTAGTGAATATTTATAAGAACATGTTGTAGCTTATTATACAAATAAAAGGCATAAAAGCTTTAAGAGAAAGTTTTGACTGTAGGAAATCTGAGCGTAAAATCGAAGGGAACAACAGGTGTATCATAAATTGAGGGTCATGGATGGCGTCATACAAATCAGGGGTGTAACGTATAAAAAGGCTCGAAACAAGAGCGCTCGATAGATGGAAATTGCGGATAACGTTAAGAGAGGGCTACAGGCTACAGCAAGTGTGGGGATAATAAAATGGCGCAGTTTGCGCTTATTCCTGACCGAAACCAACGGTTTCCCTAAAACAATGTCAGTTGGGAGCCATAAATTCGGAAATTCTTAAAAACATACTCCACAGCAAGAGTGAGTTTATGTTCTAGACTGGCATAATCTTTATACGGAGGCAGATCGATCCTATTGAAGCAAGTGTGACTCTTCGGAAGTTGTGAGGGGTCACCCGACTTTTCGATAGTGAAACGGCGAGGTCCATCGGAGCCTTGTAGGTCCTTGAATCCGTTGACAGGGATGCGAGAGGTACCAGTTGCGAACTGAAGGAGGCGGGATTTGCGTTCCGGCGGCCAGCTGCGGACGCATTTCCAGAACCATTGGATGACCTCATCGTTCATCTCGTATCCGCGGTAGTCCGTGAATTTCGTCCAGTCATCACTATTGCAAAGATGAGTAAGAGGATAAAGCATAACGTTGAGATGCTTACACGTCAATTTCGGACATGCCACCGATCAAGAGTTCCAGCTCTCGTTCGTCGAAAACGGTCACCAGGTCGATTGGAATGAGCTCACTGAATCCTGACATGAATGCCTCAAATTGCTCCTTGACGCGCTTGGAGATACGGTAGTCGACGATGGCATCGACGTATTCCTTCTTGTTCTCCTCGGTGACAGGGATATCAGCACCTCCTGGTCTGAGCTCAATAGTGACCATCTCGCCGAAACGTTCCTCTACAGTAGTGAAAGTCTCGTCGATGACGTCCGTGATATCGTTTTCGCTATAAATATAACCATCAGCGATAGACAGAGGTGTAACTGGTTCACAACATACAGCATCCATGTCATTCCACGATGCAGCTCAGCATCGACGCTCTCCAAGTCCGATAACGAAACTTTCTTCTTCAAAATCATTTTGTAAAGGCTGACAATAAAGTAGGCATCCAGGAACCGTCGATGGAAGATACCCAATCCAAGACAGCGACCAATGAATTTGAAGTAGTTGAGATGCTCGGGATTTACGCCTGACGCTGGATTAATTTGGAGGGTATAGTTGTCATGCGCGGAGTATTCGAAGAGGCAGTAAAAGGGGTTGAACATTTCATGAGACAGGAGAAAGAAGAATTCTCTGAATGCATGTGTCAGAAAGAAGGTCACAAAGTTGAAGCGTTTTAACTACACACCTTGACAGACCGCCGTAATCCAAACCATCTTCTCCATCGAACTTGATCATCAGTCGTTTCTTAAGGTCATTGGGTGTTTGTCTCATGATCTCAGCATAGCTGTCTTCAAAGATATGGTTCCTTCTGATCTTGATCTGGCAGTTCCCAGGTTGGGCACGCATAGCAGGCTGACTCCTGAAGTAGATGAGCTTCCTCCTGAAGTCGCGCTTGTACTGAGGTACGTTGGCATCGAGAGTGGAGGGTAGTCGAGGGTCGTCCCATGTCGTAGTCTTTGTGTTGTGATCGACAAAGTAAACCCTGGCAGTCGACGTAAGCCGCATCTCCCATCCAGAAGGCAGTGGTCCCAGCTGGGAAATTGTTTGAGGCTGGAGATTGGATCCTGTACCAGACGGTCCCATAACACGAATGATGGTCTGTCTTCGAGGATCGACCCATGTAGTTGTGCGAGTATTGTGATCGACGTAGTAAGGGCGGCCCTCGGGGGTATAGCGTTCCTCCCAGCCATTAGGTAGACTGCCACTTCCAGCGGTTGTGTTTCCTGTGGAGATCGCGGGGGTGGCAGAAGCGGCAGCAGCAGGGGCAGCGGTGGCTGTTGCTCCAGTGGTTGATGTTGTACGATAAGAAGGATTGCTGGCTTCAAGAAGGTCGTCAGCTAGAATTCGGCGAGAATGTTGATCGCGAGCTGCGTTTGTTTCGCTGTCTTGCGCGTTGGTGTTTGCGCTTGCGTTGTTTGAGGGCCTATTCCAAGTTGTGGTGCGCGTGTTGTGATCGACGTAGTATGTCCGTGCTAGTGGATCAATACGACGTTCCCAGCCTGGAGGTAAGGGGCCGTATTGGTCGACGTTGGGGTTGAAGTTGCGCAATTGGGCGTTCTGCTGTGCAGATGCTGGTGCTGAAGCGCCGGCTTGGTTCGACATGGCGGCAGGAGCTGGAGCTGCTGCTGCAGGAGAGAGCGAGGGCGCTGTTGTCGAGATACTTGTTGGGCGAGAGGAAGATGGTTGTTCTGTTTCGGGAGTGGCAGCTGGAGACACATTCGAAGCGCTCGTGTTCTCAGGTCCTGTGGCGTGGGAACTCGGAGTACGAGAAAGGGCGGTGCTCGACCCCGCTGGTAACGCGAGGTTCGTGCTGCTCGCAGCAGGAGAATCATCCAATCCCATATCTTGCAGCGCCGTCGTCACTTGGGACGGCCCCGGGTTCGCGATGGGCTGTGCAACATTCGTTGACAGATACATTATCAGTTTTCCATGAACCACAAGATTATCGTTCGATTTCTTGAGATCCAATGTAAGCATTTCTGCAGAAAGATAAGCGGATGGCCATCAATTGAGGAGACAGCAGACGCACCATGTCCATCCAACTCCAAGTCTAGCACATCGGCCACTCGCACGTTTACGACACCCAAAAACCCTTGATCCTTTCGCTTGAATTTACGCTGGTCGAAGATTTGAACTGCAACCACAGACGATTCTTTGACTGTGCTAAACAAGTAAGAGAGTGGTCAGTTTGCGGGGGTACAATGATGCACAAGACAACAAAAATTTACATGTCAAAGCTCTCATTCCAGTAGGGATTGAGCGTCTTCTTTATGACACTGGTCGTGTGGGTTTGCTCGGCATCAACTGTAATGACTGCGAAGGGGTCGGGAAGCCTGAACACATCTCGTTTCGAAAGCCCATCCGCAGCGACAACTGGAAATAAATGATAGCAGCTTGTATTTCAGTAGTCCATCCACGTCCTCAAATGGGTTGCTAACCTGTGATCCTAATCTTCTTCGTGCTGTGGCGATCTATAAGATGAGGGTGCTATTGCTGACAAAAGGCGGGAGGTACGCACAGAACAGCTACGGGCGGAACGGACATGGCGCTGGATACGACACCAGCTGAACGTAAGAGAAAAAAGTGCTTTCAAGGAACTGGTGGACGATGGGCGAACGGCGCCGGTAGTGGTCGTTGGTAACAGTCAGGTCAATCAACGTCAAGTATGGAGAAGGAGAAAAGGGGTCACATGAACGTCACGCGGATCATCCAATTTATTTGAATATTTTAAACCCTGGCCCGATATCATTCAACTACGTTCTTATGCCCCACGAGATGTCTGATATCGCAAAGGCATCTCATCAAACAAGTCAAGGAAAAAACTCTGCAGTCAATGAACCATTTGCAAGCTCCTAACGAACGGCACTTCCCACGATACATGGACGGATCAACAGCATATCCAAGGTCACGGTCTAGATTCCAACCAGATTCCCTGCGGCCGTGCCATTGCAGCCTAGGATGTGTTGTAAACGAGTGTGAGCTACATAATACAAAAGAATGTTGTTATAGAAAAGGGACCTATTTGCTCAACACTACACCCCATTTTCCCGCAAATGGATCAATGATTTCCGCCTCCCAGGACCGTCGATATGTCTCCCAGCTCGAACACAACTGTGGATTTCGCTCTGCCAACACCGACTGAATACTCTCCGTCTCCTTCAACTCTAGAAGGCAAGCGAGTTCGACCAGTTCGTCGTACCGCTCCTCTTTAATAGAAGATGACCGCAAACGTCGTAATGCCCGTTTCATTGCCTCAGATTTCCTCCTTGGTCGGCTCCCTTCAACATCGATGTAAGATGGTGGACGTGATATGGGTGTAGGGCTCAGATAGATGTCCTTCTTTGGGTGATATTGTTCCGTTTCGACCGACTCTGTATGTGATGATTCAGAATTTTTACGCTTCACTCGCCGGGTGGACAGCTTCGCTCTGAGCATTGAAGCAGAGCGAAATAATGAAGGTAATTCAGTCGCCTTGTCTTCCTTAACCTGGTTACTATGAGGAGCTATGACCAGAACACGGCTATATATTCCCATACCTCGACTTTGGCTACTTTCGCAGCAGTCGACCTGCGACGTTCGAGGAAGGAGAAAAGTTGCATGGCGACAGGGGTGTATGTAGAGGTAAAATGCGACCACCCTTTTATTTTGCCCCCTCTCTGACTTTATACTACGCAGCGAAAGTGATGCCCCTCTCCAATTCTATAGGTACGGACAAACACGCCGAAATTATGATCCGGCGTTCAAGTCGTTTTCTTCACCCCAAAATCCGCCTCCATTCCGGACTACCTAAATATATCAGTAAATGAATCATTATTTTTCTGACTCGACTCAATCCTAATTATAAGCGCCAAGGCGACAGAATTCCAGACCCAGTGGATGATCAGAATCCATCAATTAGCTTTGTAGTGGCGCAGAGTCACCTCTGACGTAGGTGACCCACTTTTAGCTGGGAAATAAATGATATAGTCAGAGAGCTTGTTGACAGTGTGACACCTTGGAACTGCCAACGAGACATGCAACTAATATTGGCGAGAACGAACAGCGTGCCATGTGTCCCTAACTTTGGAGGATCTCTATTTGGTCATGTTTCCTGTCGGCTAAGGGTAGCGTGACGAATTTGGAACATTCAAAGGTTTTATTAACTCTGCTGCTGCACTTGTGCACAACGGCTCGTATAACTCGTGGAGGATTTCTACAAGGACGCCCATATTACCAAAGCTTCAATTCATCCATGAACAATGTCCCATATTCCACTACCCATGAATGCTGTAACTTTTAAATATCAATTCGAGCGGTTGGCACCCAGTGCACTAACGTCATAAGCACAGGCTCACCAACATGCCGCTAATGTCGAGGAACACCTGAGTAATGGGCTCCTTATACCAGCAGCAGAAGAGAACCGGAAGGCTGCTGAGGCATATCTAGCTGCTATCGAACGCAGCAATGATGAATCAGTTCAGTGATTTTTGTTCCATATGAGCCAAAAACGCTCATCTTTGTCTGCTTCAAAGACAAAGCGAACGCTGCGGCTCCTATATAGTGATCACACCAAAGCTGCCAAAGAACTCGAAAGAAAGATCGAGAAACTTAGGGAGGATGGCAAAGACCCGTCTTTGCCTCAAAAACTTGAAATTGCGGCCAAAGTTCAAACTCCTCGATCTTCACGACACCCTGGTATCGCTCGATCAACACCGTCTACGCCACCACTTCGACCCATGACTGATAGTCAGAACACAGTCGATGAATCTTTCATGTTACTTGCTGGGCAACGTGTGAGTTGCCTCATGTACCTATTGTTCTTCCCCCAGAATTAACCACTGTTGTTCTCCAAGTCGGATCCTGGTGATGCGTTTAATCAGTTTTGGAACATTATGCAGGGCATGTTGGATAACTTATCACAGCCTGTAGCATTTGCAACCGTACCCCTGGGCAACGAGCCTGCCACCGGTGTTAGGACGCCACCAACACCACGCAGAGATGCTAGTCTAAGCGACACCGACTCAGCGGACGAGCCCATGTTTTCGCGCTTGACCAGGCGAATAGGTATTGGCCGTGACTCGAAGAACTCCACCCATCAGACAAGTTCGCTACGTTCCACCACCACTAGGAACGAAGATGATTTCGAAGAAAGCATATTTGATGAAGGTGGGATTAAATGTAAAGTTTGAGCTATAGCTAACATTTGTTCAGAGACGCTTGGGGATGAACTATCAGAATCTTTCTTTGTCATTCCTTCCGGTAACGAATCATCTCCAGCTGCTCTGCGGAAGGAGAATACCCGTCTGAAAACAGAAGCTGAGATCCTAAAGAAGCGGCTGGAAGCTACGGAGCGAGTCCTTCAACTCCGCAAAGAACAAGATGTACAACTGCGCGATAGCATCTTCCAAGCAACCAAAGAGGTAAGCCTTTTTTGCTTCCTTTCATCGAACTAGCTGTCCATACGTCGTTATCTACCAGGCTCAACGAGCAATGGGAGCTTCCATGCTGGGTCAACGCCCAGGTACTATGCCAGGTGGCTTGGATTTCAATGGTTTGAACGTTCCTCCTCTTCCAATACCTGGGATGAGTTCTGGGCGTGAAGCCCAATATGCTCGTCGATTGAAAGAGGTCGAGGAGGAGCTACAAGCTGTTCGAGCTGAGAATGAGAAGAATGTTCGTGTTTCTTTCTTACGATGATCCTGCATGCCAGTACTGATGAAATTTCCATCTTCGTAGAAAGCCATGATTGTCAAATTCCGTGAGCGATGGGAAAAGCTTAAGGACTCTGCGAAACGGAAAAAGGAGGCAAAGGCTGCTGCTGCCGCCGCCACACTGGGCACAAGGGAGCGGATTATCGAAGAACCCGAAGCCGAGGAAGAATTGGACGGTGCGACAGTGTGATCACCGGGGATGCATTATATTTCAACTTAGGTATCATTCTGGTATACCCATACTGTAGCAATTAGCCTCTGTACTATCTATATCAATCATTTCCACGATTCAACGAACATGTCGTTTGTCGACAAGAGCTCAAGGATACAAACGGGCGTTACTTCTATTAAGCAAACAGCCCGTAGTCGATTATCTTGAAAGATCGTGCGAAAGCATTGAACTGGTCCCGCGCTAGAGCGGCTTGTTCTGGTGAAACCGCGCCACCCTCTCCGGCATCGATGGGGATATTGAAGGTCACAACTACATCAATGTCTTTCTGTTCAACGCGGTAAAGAGCCATAAAGACCTGGACTACATCAGGCTCTGTGCGTGGGCGATTGAACTTTGGGATGGATTGTATGCCGGAGAGGAGTGTGGCGGAAGGCATATCATCCCCTCGATCGTTGATCAAGTTTGTTACCTCGTTGACCGTTGCGTGCACGGCCGAGTTGTCATGAGCAAGAGAGTCAAAGTGGAACCTTGGGAGGAATATAAGCTCAACACATGGAATATTCCTGAGGTAATCCTGCCTTATTGCGTCCTCGGAATTGGGCGGATCGACCTTTTGCAAAAGCTCTACAATGATGCTGATGCTGGAGTCTGGGTATAGAAAGACTTCTTGATTATCAGGGACCTGGCGTAGATCGCTATATTGTCCATTAGCAACCAAGAATGAGGGCGTAGCAGGTTGTGAACTCACGAAGCATCGATAAGATTGAACGGGGTTTCCGCTGTGATGGCACCACCAAACAGATCGCGTGTCAAGGATCCCATGATAGACTTGTCCGGGTTACTACCAGGAATAGCGGTCCAGGAAGATCGATAGAAGTTATTGACGAAACGTTTAGCACAGAGAACTCATAATTTCGGCTTGCTTGTCGGAGCCGAGCATGTTTTTAAGAGCCACGTGATGTACATGTGCGTGACATCACGCGACGCGTCTGTCACGTCTCGGTTAAGGCTCAGCTTGCCAACAAACTTCCATCACAGGACGGCGGCTTGGACTAGTTTTCTCATAATGGCAGACCTACGGCGAAGATCAATGATGCCCCCACCATCGGACTTGCATGGACCAGGGCGTTCTGGAATTCCACAACCTGTACCATCAACAGTCAAGAAATCGGCTCCAAACATGCGCATGTCTCTTGCTGGGCCAGCTCTCCGAGCGCCGTACCAAACTCCAGGACCGTCTTATAACCCAAGGCAGTCAATGATGCGATCTCAGAACGTCAACTCCCTATCGCAGAGCACGACGAAACCCAACTATGGAAAAACTCCACTGAACAAGTGAGTCTCGTGAATCGACCTACTGCATCCCCCTCACAGATACGATCCATATCTTAGCAGCACACGCCGGGGGTCTATTTGGACAGGTGGAGGCAACGCTCCTCCACCAAGCAGTCAAACCCTCAAAGATACCCGACCACTGCGTGACCGACAGTATCAGACCAAGATGCGGCAGGAAATTGTAGGCTATCTACAAGGTTCGGGATTTGAGATTACAATGGCTAGTCTTGCGAATATTACGGGCAAAGATTTCCGGACGATCTTCGATTTCCTTGTCCTAACTCTTGACCCTTTACACCCGCTCAACCAAGGGAGCCGGTTTGAAGATGAGTTTGTACCTGCGCTAAAAGCGCTACGGTATCCGTTTGCACATCAAATCGACAACAAATGGCTCGCGGCTCCAGCAAGCATGCATTCATGGCCGTCTCTTCTGGGTGTCTTACATTGGCTGGTCGAATTGTGTAAAGTATGCGATCTCTCTTCTGTATTAGCTTTTTCTCAGTTGCCATCCATTCAGCTACGTGAAGAGTACATGATCAGTGGTCACTCAACTCTACAGGATCCCAATCACGTACCTGAAGAATTCGAAGATCCGTTTGATCACCGTGCCCTGGCTTTCGACTACTTTGATCAAGCATATACCGTTTGGCTGGATCTCATAGACGACTTTGTAGAACCAAATCAATATTTGGAGGACAGATATGGTATGTTTATTCAGATTTTCAAAGCACCTCATCTACTAAACTTTCAGTACAGCCAGAAAGAACGAAAGAGTTCAGACAGATTTGGAAGAACAGACTAATAAGCTGAACCAAGTCAAGGCCGAGCTACATAAACTCAAGTCATCGGCGGTAATGTTTCATCATATAACTTTGACCTTTCCTATCTCATACCTTTTAGGCTCCAGTATCCAAACTGCAGAATGAAAATGGCTTGTTGACCGCGGATAGCGAAAAGTTCCAAAAAATTCTGCAACAATATGAGGGCCGAAAGAAGAAGCTGATCGACACAATTGCTTATGAAAAGGCTGAGTTGGCGACTGGATGTAAGTACGATAACCCAATTTCAATGGAACGAAATTCTGATCTACTATGAGGCAGCTACTCACCTCGAGCAACTCCAACAAGAGCAAGCTAGGTTAAACGATGTCGTCAAAGAACAAAATCTGACACCAGAGGAAGTCATTCGTATGAACACTGACCATGAAACGCTTTCACGGAATCTGGAGGATCTCAAACAGAAGATCGCTGAGACGCACAAAGCAGTGATGACGCTTGAGGTTAACGTAACGAACCGAGCAGAAGCAGCAGAGGAAGCTCTGGATGCATACACCAACCTACTCTCATCCCTTGAACTTTTCCCGCCACTTGCGCCTCCATTTGAAGACGTTGATCTGACTCTGGAACTCAACACCGCTGCTTCCAACTCTCAATCTCTTCTATCAGGAGCTGACATCAAGAAGGTCATCAAGCCAACCCTCGTTGGCGTGGCCGAATCCAAACGTTCAGAAAGGGCGACTTTGGAGACCGAGCGCATTAAACTCGACGATGAGCTGGACCAGCTTACACTAGAGTGTGAAAACGTGGATCAGGAGATTTGCGAATTGGAGAAAAGGGTTTTTGCTCTAGGTGAACAGGCGGAAGACCTACGAGACGTGAGTGATATCTATATTCTAGTGTCATAATACTTTTGTCAATCCTTCCAAATTAGGCGGCCCAACGAGAAGCAAACGTCGCAAACGCGGAAGCAACACGGCTGGAACGTGATCTTGCGCACGCGAGGACAGCAGCATTAGCTAATGGGATGGGAGTCAAATCCCGGCTCCAGGCTCTTCAATTCGAGTGAAGTCTATTTCTCTTATTTTACATCGTTCAACCGTTTACTAATCATTTTTCAGTTACGGAGAGCAGATGGAAAAGATATCTCGTTTGAAGGAGGAAACTGTACGGGCTATAATTAAGAATAGCCATGACATTGCGATCTTTAAGGAAGAGGTATCTCGGCACCTCAGGGAGCTACGAGAGTTTGCAGAGGGAGGATGATTGGTCCAGCACGGGACGCGATGCATTTTTTTTCTCATTTACCTCCAGAGTTTGCTTCCTAATTCCTAAGGGTTGTATTACACTATCATTATTACTAGCAGCCACCCGTGTGGATGCACGGCGAAAATAGGCAGAATTTATCGCAGTATGTAGATTATGCACAATATTATTCAACATTCAACGTTGTTGATTCCAATAACCGGCCCACAACAACGCGGACGTCTACTGTTTCAACGTGTTTTGAGTCCACTCATGTTGAGGTGACCGAGGCAAGAGGTTCGTGGTGGTGCGCCAAGATTTGAGGGCTATTCGGGGGTGTTTGAGATCCAGTCCTGCTAACAAGAACAAGGTTATCTTATGACAGTGCAGTGCAACACGATGCATTTACCTAGCTGTTGACAACGGTGGTCACGGTACAGGTTTTGGACGTGGGGTTGGGTTCTGCAAATTTGGGCCTGGGATGGATCTTCTATTGGACAGCACGTTGTAATTAGTAGGTGTTGTCTTCGAAATAAATATGTCAGCAA
>JABAJT010019456.1:10222-45595 GCA_018850275.1 Tephrocybe sp. 9174TJB | reverse complement strand
CATGCTTTTGCGATTAGCTCTCGGCGTTCTGACGCTGGTTGGGCCAGGTGGGTAAAGGAACTCCTCCTGCGTTTTTCATATCTAACTTCAACGCGTCATAGCCCTCTCCCAAGCCGCGGCACCCTATACCGACCCAGACAATGGAATCACATTCTGGGGCATTACTGATGCTGCACACAAAGTCCAATATGGTTACGTCTTCCCTCCTGTCGCAGACAACTCCAATGAGTTCATCGGAGAAATTGTTGCACCTATTGCCACCAAATGGGCTGGTGTTTCTCCCACTGGCACCATGCTTCAGAGTTTGCTTTTGGTCGCATGGGCAAATGGCAACTCAGTTGTGGGCTCGGCCAGATTTGCTACGTAATACGCGCCTTTCCTTCATTTGACGCGTCTTCTCATTCTTCTTTTACAGTGACTACCTCCAACCCACGTATGCTTGCTCGGTTTTTGTTTTTGGTTGACTTCCATGTCCTAATCACGTTTAAAAGCGCGTTTGCCCAGCCGGTTTTGACAAACCTCCCGTCCACCAAGGTGAACTCCACTCACTGGAAGTGGGTTTACCGTTGCCAGAATTGTATTTGTGAGTTCAGCACATTGCATCTCACGCGAAATTTCTTAGACGATTAATGTAGCATGGTCGACCACCACCGGCACTACGAGGAGCATTCCTGTCAGCGGTTCTGGAGCACCTGCTTGGGTCTTCTCTAGCGTTGCCGTCGATGATCCTACAAATGCGCAAAGTACATTTGAGGAACACACCGACTGTAAGCATGGTCTATCTGCCCTTACTCTCCCGGATGTCTTATACTCTTCAAGTCGGTTTCTACGGCATGGACTTCTCCCAGGCCCATGTGGCATCTGATGTCTATGCCAACTGGGCGGCCGGCGGTACAGGCGGCACGACACCAACAACTACCACCACCACCACCACTACTACCACCACTCAGCCCCCTGTGACAGTGAGTAGGAACATTGCAAAGGTCATATGGACACTCATGATAATTAGGCTACTCCCTATGATTACATTATCGTCGGTGCTGGACCTGGTGGTCTCGTTGCTGCCGACCGTATTTCCGAAGCCGGAAAGAAGGTTCTCCTTCTGGAACGTGGAGGACCCGCCACCTGGGAAACTGGTGGCACATATGGACCTGCCTGGGCGGCTGGTCACAATGTATGTCCTCACTAGCACATACAATTCGTTGAGCTTAATACCCTTGATCGCTGCAGCTTACTAAATTCGACGTTCCTGGATTATTCGGTGCGCTCGCTGCGTGCAAGTTAGTCTTTGAGCCTTCTCTCACAGCTTGGCTCTCGCAGAAACCATGTTCTCGGACAGCAACCCCTTCTGGTGGTGTAAAGGTGGGTTAAAACGAACCATAGAACTTGTAGCATCCATTTAAGATACACTTTCCCAGATATCACTGTATTCGCAGGATGCCTTCTCGGTGGCGGAACCACAATCAACGGAGCGTAAGTTTCGGAATCCTTTCTTCTACCCATTCCTTGTACTCATCCCATACTGCAGTCTTTACTGGCTTCCTCCTAACTCTGATTTCGCCACAACTACAGGATGGCCTTCGTCCTGGGGCAATCATGCGCCTTACACCAATAAAATGAAGGCGCGACTCCCCAGCACAGATGCTCCTTCCACTGATGGTAAACGTTACCTGGAGCAATCTGCCAACGTGGCCATGTCGCTTCTAAACCTCCAAGGCTACCGTCAGTTGACCATCAACGACTACCCCGATCAGAAAGACCACGTCTACGGATACAGTTCATTTGACGTAGGTTTCATGGTCCAAACAATGGTCCCTTTTTGAATCCGTCTTTTCGCGCAGTTTATCGGAGGCAAGCGTGGAGGTCCAGTTGCGACCTACTTCAAGACCGCCAAGGCCCGCTCCAACTTTACCTACAAGCAATATGTCTATGTCCAAAACGTGGTTCGCAATGGCGCTCAAATTACCGGTGTCAAGACCAACGATACCTCCTTGGGCCCTGATGGAATCATTCCTCTCACATCTAGAGGTCGTGTTATTCTGTCGGCTGGAGCGTTTGGCTCTCCTCGCATCCTCTTCCGCAGTGGAATAGGCCCAACTGATATGATTAACCACGTCGCTGCTGACGCAACCGCTGGACCTAACCTTCCTCCCCAGGCTCAATGGATTAATCTCCCCGTTGGCTATAATGTACGTGCTTCTGTCACGTTAGGCAAATATAAGTCTGATTCCGTTACAGGTTTCGGACAACCCTTCCATCAATGTTCGTGTTCCATCCTCGAAGCCTGCGATTTCACACACCTGACATGCACCCCACTAGTTGGTCTTCACACACCCTTCGATTGACGCGTACGAAAATTGGGCTCAAGTCTGGTCAAGCCCTCGCGCTGCCGACTCAAAGCAGTACCTCAACAACTTCTCTGGTGTCCTGGCTGCATCCTCTCCTAGGTATAGTGTCTGTTATTGCTAACTATACCTTGAATTCAAATAATCTCTTTTAGGCTCAACTTCTGGCGTGCCCTCTCTGGAACTGATGGTATTACTCGCTGGGTATGTTTCCAACTGTAACAGCAAGGGACTTGTTTGTTTATTGACCGTTGAACAGGCTCAGGGTACTGTCCGCCCTGGTGCTGCATCTGTCACCACAAACTTCCCCTACAACGCCAGGTTCGCAGATAATTTCATGTCAAGTGCCTTTTTTGCTGATGTTCATTCTTCAATAGCCAAATCTTCACTATCACACTGTACCTGTAAGTTCTTTGTGATGTCATTGATTATATCACAGCGCGGCGTTTTGACAATAATCTCCGCCAAGATCGACTGGTATTACCTCCCGCGGCCGTATTGGTATCGACGAGGCTTTGACTGCACGACCTTTGGTTACTCCATGGTTCAGGGATCCCGTGGATAAGGCGGTCCTGATCCAAGTCATCAACGAGCTCCTTCTAGACGTCAAGAACGGTGAATTGAATATACTTTTCCGAGTTTGAAGACTGACTGTGTATTGCAGTGAGCGGATTGACACTCATCACTCCCGATAACACCACTACGGTTACCGACTATGGTGCGTTGCTTCAAACCTCCCAATCTTGAAATAAAACACTCACCTGTTTCGCAGTTAACAATTATGATACTGTATGACCCGACGTCAATCTCCGGTTTGTTTGAGCTCGAACTGACGTTTCATTCCAGGCATCCTTGAACTCAAATCACTGGGTTGGATCAAACATCATTGGTACACAAGGCAAGGCTGTTGTTGATGAGAATACAAAAGTCTTCAACACCAACAACCTCTTCGTTGTCGATGTGCGTCCCAATTTTCCTTCCTCCATGTGGTACCTATTTAACCTCAACTACTTCTATAGGCCTCAATTGTCCGTGTTCTATTTCACACGATTCCCGCCAGAACTAACAATTTCACGCAGATACCTCAAATGCCTATGGGCAACCCCCACGGCACCATCATGTCGATGGCAGAGCAAGCCGCGGCGAAGATCTTGGCTCTCTCTGGAGGACCTTGATCAAATGATTGAGACTGGATACTCGGTGTCGATGTTATCAATAAGCAGTTCATTGTGTAAATTGGTAAAAAGAAAATCTTTTAAAGTTCAGACTCGGATCTGGAGCTATCTAAACTAGCCTTTCCGAGGACTAGGAAATACCTGCATTAATGGGGTAGTGGTAACCTGGGTCGTTGCCATTTGCACGTCTCGACCCGCCGGGGGTTCGATTCCCCCTTAATGCATTTTGATTGGGTTGGTTATACTTTTTTTCTATTCCATACTGAACGCCGGAAATTTATTGCATGTTCATATATGGAGAAGAACATGCGTGATAAGCAAATGGCGCTCTTGTCTGGATCCGTTGCAGGGAAACGATTTGAAAGTGGTCCGATAGGGTCCGATCCACAACAATATCCGATGCAGATTTCAATAAATACTGACTGAGAGGCATCAATGTTATATCCGGCTTTTCATCCACACCATCATGTCCTCCAAAGCTACTCGTCGCGCCAAGTTCGAGGCCGCCTTCGATCTCATTCGCGATGAGCTCATTGACAATTGCAAGAAGGAGGGCCTTCCTGCTGAAGCCCTAGAATGGTATCGCGATGTATGTCCTTCTTGTTATATACGCGACCCTCTTCTCAATATTTTTTGCTGCACAGAACCTCGATTACAATACTCCAGGTGGCAAACTCAATCGCGGTCTGTCAGTCATCGACACTGCAGAGATCTTGCAAGGACGTCCCTTGACCGAAGAGGAGTATGTTAAGGCAGCGGTTTTAGGCTGGAGCGTTGAGCTGGTAAATTCGCCCTTTTCACAGACCTTGAATATGCATTTATTGCCTCGATCCAGCTGCAAGCCTACTTCATCATCGCCGACGACATCATGGACTCATCCATAACGCGCCGCGGCCACTCTTGTTGGTACCTCGCTCCCGCGCCCGCAGTCACTGCTCCCTCATCCGAAGGCGCTTCTATTACGTCTTCCCACAAACACCCAGCAGTGGGTATGGTGGCGATTAACGATTCTTTCATGCTCAACTCTGCAATCTACCATCTGCTCAGGAGCCACTTCCGTTCTCATCCCCGCTACATCGACATCGTGGATCTCTTCCATGATATCACTTACAAGACAGAGATGGGACAGCTCGTCGATCTTGTCACTGCTCCTGAGGGTGTCGTTGATTTGGCGCGCTTCTCTCTCGAAAGGCACCGTCTCATTGTCACATACAAGACGGCATACTACTCTTTCCATCTCCCCGTCGCACTTGCGATGCTCATGTGCAACATTCCCGAGACTTACAGCATCCAGCTCCCGCAATCAACGACGACCCTGAAGCCCTACGATCTTGCACTTTCTATCCTCATTCCTCTCGGCGAATATTTCCAGATCCAAGACGATTTCCTCGATTTCTCGGCTCCTCCTGAAATCCTAGGAAAAATTGGCACTGATATCGTCGATAACAAGTGCTCATGGTGTGTCAACACTGTCATGGGGCTCTGCACCCCGGAACAACGACTCATCCTTGACCGCAACTATGGCCGAAAGGGCGATCGTGAGGCTGGGGCTGAGGGTGCTGATACAGAGCAGAAGGCACACGGTCAAGACGGCGAGGCTGGCGGTCTTTGCGAAAAGCGTGTCAAAGAGCTTTACGAGGCCGTAGGTCTTCGCAAGGTTTACGCCGAGTATGAAGCCGGAGTGTACAAGCGTCTTAACGAGCTGATTGATAGCATTCCTGAGGAGGGTGTTATTGTGGATGCACAAGGACAGAAGGCAGATCACCAGGGCATGAAGCGCGAAGTGTTCAGGAGTTTCTTGGAAAAGATCTATGGCAGGAGTAAATAAAATTACAGACGGAGGTTAATGGATATAGACCGAATCACATAGCAATACCAAAAGTTACATGAAGCATTGAAGCTTGTTCAAGTTGGAAATTTGAAGAATTTGCGGCACCCGGAACCCGGGCCGCAGATTGCTTAAGTACGTAGATGTCACGTGGGGAATTTTTTTACTTTGTTCCAACCTTCAAAGTTCAATTTCAAAGCTCACGCGCACGTTCTGGCCGCGTTTGTATGCATGCGCCCTATATTGAATGTCTTTCGAACGAAAGCTCGACCTTTCCATCGAAAATCCTCTTCCGAGTTTCACCGCAACCGAACATTACTGGACACTGAAGCTCGTCATCTTGGCAAACAACATGACTTCGATCCAGAGAATTCCAGGATGCGACAACTGGACGGTGCTTCGTTCCAAGAAAAATCTCGTAGAAAACGTGTATATTCCCCAGTATCCTCGTTTGAGGAAGAAACAGAGGGCCCTGGTCGCCAGCGCGTCGGGGACAAGCTAGAACACACACCAGACCACCATAGGCCCAAGGTCAGCTGTGCTCAGAATCCCGCAATTCTGGTGCTCACAAAGCATATCTATCCAGTCGCCAGATCGACATGAGGCTTTTCTTGGGAAAATGGACTCTCTAACCTCTATGTTTCCCGAACGAAGTCACACGCCACTCGAGGGGAAGACACTTTTCGGTTATCGAAGTAAACGAGAGATTGACTCTGCCCCAGCAGCTGTGGAGCTGCAGAAATTAATGACGAGTCGTTGGGGAGGTATGGGGTTACGGCTTGAAGATGTGAGCATGTCAAATTACCTCATGTGTCATGTACGGAACGCGCCTGTTGAGCTGTTAATGGTGGTATGTTATTCTACTTCCCAAAGGAACTAAGGCTTTCGTAACAGTTTGTAGGACGAATCTATTCCAGAAACAAGCAGCACAATGCCCCCTCCCTCCTCACTGATTTGGAATCCACACGCGCCTGAGATCGCGTCCAAGCTGATTCATAACCCATCGTACGTACTTCTTTTTTCTCCGTTGTGCTAGCTAATCTTGATATCACAGCTCAGTTGCGCTGATGCTGCAGGAGCTGGGCTACGACGGTGGATTTTACAATCCCTGCAAAGCACGCCTTTTGGCTGCAAGAAACTCACCGCACATCTACGAATCTAAGGAATCAATTTCCAAATGGCCTTCCTACCATTACACTAAACTTCAACCCGACGAAAACCCCTACGTGGCTCAGCTTCTGATACGCTCAAAAGATGGGATTCCCTTCCACTCTCCAATCATCCTGACTTTGCCATCTCCTTATGTTATTCCACGATTCGCTCTCTTGAAGAGAATATTTTCGGATGAGCCCGCCAAACAACTTCTGCGCAGTAACTGGACATTTTTACGTTCAATGGGAACGTTACCATTCACTCCTACTGCATTGGCAATCATGACAGGAGATTTTCTTCAGGTATTTCGCTCAATCTATGTGGTACTTTTTGACTCTGATGGATGGATATCGTTTAGAACGATGCTTTTTTGAAAGAGAGCCGGAGGAAGTATACCCTCGATATTGACACGGCCTCAGAATATCTCGGTGCGATCGACTCTTTGGAGTCCTTGTGGGCAAGATTTCTGAGGTCCGCGCCTCAATCATTTGCTCGCAAGTCGTCTACTTACCCTCCAAAAGCCAATGGGTCGATCTCTCCAAATTTACAACGGAGACAATCACAGTACGTGAGCCCAATAGTCCACCACCACCTCATAGGCTTCGAGAACGCCCGCATAGGAGGGCAGAGCTTGTGTCAGTAGCCTTGCCAGAACCTGAGTGCTGGAGACGCCAACCCTTGATTATTCGAGACCCTTATGCCGTGACACAAGTGAGTTCACCGGCCTTTTTTCGCCATGCAATCTTTCACCTGCGATCGCGATAGAATCATGCCGAGGGCATATCCATGTCAGAACTCGCTCGTTTTGCGATGAACTGTTCCAATGCCTTGAAGAGCCACAATCGCAGAATCATCGAGTTTTCACAGTCTCACGACCCTCCTATAGACATATCGACATCTCCCCCATCTTTTTCTCTGAAAAAAACTGAAGCAACTCTTGCGGGGAAAGATCTGGTGTCACAATTGCGTTCATCTACAGGGAATTCAGATCTAGATTTACCGCCTTCGAATGACAAGAGGAAAACTGAAGCAACTCTTGCGGGGAAAGATCTGGTGTCACAAATATATGCATTTATAGAGAATAAGTCAAATTCAGATTTACCGCCTTCGAATGACAATGCTCCGCCATCTTCACCTCATCAAGCCCTCGATCATCCAACAACTTCCTCACATTGGCCCCATTTTACAGAGGAGCAACCACTAGCGCCTCTCAAAGCGAAATTTGAAGCCTCGAGTACCTCGCCCCCTGATCTGGCTCAAGAAGATACCCGCTATCTTGAGAAGGTACGATACTTCTCAAGCAGTTAACATACTCTGGGCTAATACCGTGAAAATAGCTGTTGGAGCGTTCTAGTTTCATGACCAGAGAACAGAAACTGGCATTAAGCAAGGTACAAGCTGTCATTAAGAAGAGATATGGCCAGTCGTATTCTGTCGAGGTGTTTGGTAGCTCCCGGTAGGTGAACTGCTCCTCGCCATCATTTCCTTCGAAGCTCACATCAAGTTGCAAGATATGGTTTATCGAATAGCACCAGTGATGTCGACATGGTAATTCTCGTGAGTTTTATCTTCTCCAGATTGTCAAAATCGATAAGATACTACTTCATTGCAGGACCCTTCGATGCCAATTGGAACTGCACCCCGAAAAAAGCCCAACAGCCGCAGTGAGTTCTGGCACATCTTCATTTCCGATGTTGTAAATTGATGACCTATAACAAGGCCTATACAGCGTCAAGTATGTCTCCGCCCGTTATGATCTTGATGTTCTCGATGTGATGGCTCAATTATCATATCTAGGGCCGTTGCTCGGTGGATATCCAAAGGAGGCTTCAAAGTGACTGAAACTATCACCCAAGCCCTTGTTCCAATTGGTGTGCCCTATCTGTTTTTGCATTTCGCATGTTGATGGTTGATCTTGGCTCAGTAAAATTCGAGGACAGTCAAACCGGTCAACGCTGTGACATTTGCGTCAACGAAAGGCTAGGTCTCTATAATACTAAGATGTTGCAAGCCTACTGTGATGCGTCTCCATTGTTGCGCCATATGCTGTTGCTTATCAAACCCTGGGCCAAAATTCGAGGCTTGAATTCCCCTGGTAGGAATACAGGAAAGCCATCCACGTTCAGCAGCTACGCTTTTACTCTCATGACTGTCGCCTTTCTTCAGGTCAGTTAGTGAAGCCTTATGTGAGATGTACCTCTCAACGTTCTATGTAGACACGCGGTTTGTCACCGAACCTTCAGGGAAACCTACCACCACTGGCAGATGACGACAGGAAGCTGGGCAATGTGTTTTATATTAAGTCTAAGAAAAAGACCAAGGTCAAGTGCGATATTCGATTCCATTCCAAAGTAGATGATGGCTGGCGAAAACAACCAGACCCACCCATCAGAGAAATTTTGAGGGACTGGTTCTCGTGAGCATATTTGTTTGTACCTCCCTTCATCCGCTGACAAATTTAGATTCTGGGGCAACTTCTCATATGCTGACACAACCGTGTCTATCCGCCATGGGCGTCTACTAAACGATGGTGAGCAACGGCCAGACCCTGTGACACCTCCGCGGTACAAGACCGCCGGCCGCTGCTATGTCCTTGATCCTTTTGTAGTGGACAAGGTAACGAGCTTTACCTCCCAGCAAATGAACACTGCTGATATCTGGAAATGATAATAGAATGTCACTGGTGCCGTCGGTAGAGAATCACTCCGACGATTCACTATCGAGTGCAAGGCAGCAGCGCTTGAATTGACTGATGGGGCTTCTCTGGCAGAACTGGTGGAAAACGAAACTCGTCGCCAAGTCTTAGATGATTTATGCTCCCAGAATGTCGAGGAGGAAGAGTCAGATCTTGAAGAGATATAGATAAATTTACATATTAATAATAATATCGAATCGGAGGATATTCCTTTTTTATCACATCTTGATTTGATTCAAAGTCTTATACAGGACTAACTCATCTCTCTCTTTCACTCCACCATCTCCCCGACAACCACTACTCCTTTTCCGTTCCCCGCAATGTCCTGGGCGAAGCTCGGCTCAAAAAGTGCGCTACGTCCACTTGCTCACGGATCACTTCCAGTCTGGTGCTCCCCCGCATTGCACAAACTGACTCTTGGCCTCCAGAATCCAAAGACTCCAGGGAGAATGGAGTCATTTCACGATCAGTAACACCCATACCTTCGCGGCCTACAACCCCCAAGCCGCCCGGAGGTGCTGATCAGTTCAGGTCCGGCATGCTCACCATCCGCATCTTCTCTGGTACGTGTATTACCTGTCTCTTACAGGCGCCTTTGGAGTTCCTGACGCACAATCGAAGGACGTGGACTTTCTCTTGCACCTGGGGTTCAAATTCCGGACGTGATCCAGAAAGCGCTCGACTCGACGCCCTCCACTCGCCGCTCAACTAGCAACCGCGAGAGTTTGCAGCGAAGGCGCAATTGGTGGCTTCCATATGTCGTTCTCGAATTCGACAAGAATGAAATTCTGATTGATGCAATGGGTGGAGATCTCGCAAGCCCAGTATGGAACTACCGGGCTGACTTGTGCGTCTGTCTTACAAACCATACTGTTCATGATTAATCATAATGCCAAACTTACAGCGACGTCTCTCGTACATCCAACATTTCAGTCTCTTCTTATCTTCGTACTGCGGTTGCTGGCCAGGATGATATGGGTAATGATTTACTCATGGCTCGAGTAGACCTTACTCCCATGCTTGAGGGCCACGTGAGTTCTTAAATAGTATTCATTGCCGCCTTCTCAACCCAGGGTTCGGGGCCAAATAGCACGCGTCTGATCAATGGTACAATGCAACAGCCGGCTCAGGATCATTCCACCTGAAAATCGACTTCAAGCCCACTCGCAATGAGCCACTCACAATTGAAGCCTTCGACCTGCTCAAAGTCATCGGAAAGGGCAGTTTTGGCAAAGTCATGCAAGTCCGCAAGAAGGACACCCAGCGTATCTATGCGCTGAAGACCATCCGCAAGGCACACATTGCACAGCGCCCAGGCGAAATTACACATATCCTCGCAGAACGCACAGTGCTTGCGCTCGTAAACAATCCATTCATTGTTCCCCTCAAGTTCTCGTTCCAGAATCCGGACAAATTATATCTGGTGATGTCTTTTGGTTTGTTATTTTTCAACCCCGCTCCACACGGTACTCAGACTATACTCCCCAGTCAACGGAGGCGAACTATTCTATCATCTACAACGAGAAGGAAAGTTTGATCAGGACCGGAGCAGGTTTTATGCCGCCGAGCTTCTATGCGCCTTGGAACATCTTCACGGTTTCAACGTCGTTTATCGGTTAAGATCTCAAAATTATCATTTCTGATGGTCCAACTTACGAGCAATCTAGTGACCTGAAGCCAGAAAATATTCTGTTGGATTACACAGGCCATATCGCTCTTTGTGACTTCGGTATTGTATTTTTTCCCTACCTGCGCCATAGCATCTGTATCTCAGTGCATTATGCAGGGCTGTGCAAGCTCAACATGTCCGAGACAGAGAAGACCAATAGTAAGAGTCTAACAAATCACCGCGCTCCTAAATAGACATTCTCACGTACACTCTTTTCCCAGCCTTCTGTGGCACCCCCGAATACATCGCGCCCGAATTGTTAGAAAGTCAAGGATACACGAAGACCGTCGACTGGTGGACGCTGGGAGTACTTCTGTATGAGATGATGGTTTGTCGACCCATGCCTGTATATCCTTATTTCAACCTACTAAACCAACATCATGATCAGACTGGCCTCCCACCGTTCTATGACGAAAATGTCAACGCGATGTATCAGCGAATCCTCTCCGATCCGCTCAATTTCCCTCCTGATATGCCCGCAGAGGCTCGAAGTGTGATGACCGGCCTCCTGCAGAGGGATCCTGCAAGGCGCCTCGGTGCCAACGGAGGAGAGGAGATTAAAAGGCATCCTTTCTTCGCAAAGTACATCGACTGGAACAGGTATGCTTCACGATATCTTGCCCACTGTCTCCTTCTGATCAATTTCTAGACTTCTTGCGAAGAAGATTCAGCCACCATTTAAACCTAGTGTGGTGCGTATCCGAGAATATTTCACTCGATACCATCTTAACCTACTATTACTTCTAGGAATCGGTGCTGGATGTTGCCAACTTCGACCCTGACTTCACCAACGAAGAAGCACAGGATTCAGTTGTGACGGATTCAGCTCTCTCAGAGACTGTGCAGGACCAGTTCAGAGGGTTTACATACAACCCTGCGAACGAGCACTTGAGCGAAAGTGTCAGCTATCCTAGCGCCATGTAAACGGCGTTGTGCCTCTGCCGTGTATTTATTGATGGGGTTTCTCTGGGCCGTTTGGAAAGAAACTTTTATGACTTCGTCAGTAACGTATACTCTTTATTATTTATTTCCTTTCGTGCGTTTGCAAATATGTATTGTTTCGTCCCTTTTCATCTGTCCACTTTCTTCTTTGTCTTCTCGTCATTTCGGCCTTCGTCCTGCCTACCACCACTGCCTGTATATATAAATCACAGCTCCTTCGGCACTATTGTAGCCTGTTTCTTTGATATGTTGTTTCCTTGCCAAGCCATTGACATCGGACTTCTTACATGTACCGTTGAACATTGAACATTGAACCCCCCCCCCCAGGTTTTTGTTTGCTATGGTCAGATTTTACATCGGTTTCTAAATCTCTCGTAATATCCTGCCAATACGAGTACGAAAAAGAATTTTAACAGACTCAGACCTAATGTTTCTCCAACTTCTCGTAATATCCTGCCAATACGAGTACGAAAAAGAATTTTAACAGACTCAGACCTAATGTTTCTCCAACTTCTTCAGGCTCTGCCGCAGCCTTTTGATCCTTGTCGTAGCATCATCAAATTCCCTCGTATCCAATGCCTTGTTCTGGTACGCAGTAGCAAGTGCAGTCACAATTTCTTGAGCCTGCGCATCGTCCCTCGCGGACGCAAGCATCAAATCCATGCCGGCTTTGGCAGCAAGGATGGCCCTATCGCCATAGGAGCCAAACTCGCTCAATGCGCCAGCTTCAAACGCATCGGAGATAGTGACACCCTTGAATCCTAGGCGATTGCGAAGCTCGCCACGGATGATAGCGGGGGAGAGGCCGGCAGGGTACAATTTGTCGAGTGCGGGATAAAGGCCCCAGGATAGCATGACCAGGGGGGCACCAGCAGCAATGGACGCGCGGTATGGAAACTCGTCAATTTCCTGGATTTCGGATGCGGTGAGGTCAAGGCTCACAGCCTCGAGGTCGGTGTTAAGGCCGCCTGGAGCTGCTCCAAGGCCAGGGAAATGCTTTATAGTGGATGCGACGCCTGTGGAAATCTCTCCTTCGAGGAACGCGACGCCGCAGGCACTTACGGCTTCCGTAGCATTACTGAAAGATCTCAGTTTTGCCTCTAGGAAATTATCCTCTGTGCGCCAAACGTCAAGAACAGGCGCAAGGTTGACGTTCATGCCCACGCTCAACAGATTCTCGCCCGCACCGACCCCTGCCTGTCTCGTAATCTCCGTTCCGTTTCCACACATGTACTTCGCAGCCAACTCTGGAGCTCCTGCTAGCCGGCGCACCTTCCCGCCCTCCTGATCCGTCATAAGCAATAAGGGTAGCCTTGAAGAAGACTCTTCATTCGCGACTTTCAGTGTAGAAATGACGGTGGATATGTTAGCGTTGATGTTCTCGCCGAAAAAGATGACGCCGGCTGCCTGGCCATTCTTGATAGCAGTGTAAAGAGCATCAGGTGGAGTCAGCCCGGCATACGACCAGATGACATGCCCACCGGCAGCAGCACGAGATTTAGCAGAAACAGTAGTGTTGTGTACGGTCGACGTGCTTAATGCCACGGGGACGCAGGCTATAGCAAGGTAGACGAAGGAGGCGAAATGCATGATGACTTGACGGAGCTGCCACTAGGGCTTGATTAGGGCCTCAATATATACAGTTTCGCGGCCATGTGCAGGCAGGCAAATATTTAGATCATCACGAGTGTTGCGCGCTCCATGTGGTTGAGAGATATGGTTGTCGCCGGACGGCCTGTGCAGGATCACATGAGAATTAGAGCGGTTCCTGCCATCGGAAGAGCAGAGAGATTTGCTCTGTTATTCTGTCCCCAGGTTCCTATACGGTCAGTAATTGTCGGGCGTGCAAACCTAATTTCAGCTGGATCTGTAGTTGCTGTAAAGCTTTGTGTGCAAAAGTTGTCGAAATATCAGTTGGTGATCAACCATATGGGCGTCAACCACCTTACCGAGCCACCTTAGCGAGCATTGAGAAAGACAGAGAAAGACCCAAAGTACATCGATTGAGGTGGTCAGGCTTTGACATGGACAGGCTATTTCAAGTTATTAGAGTTACTCACACTCTTGAACCTGTCACCTTCCTAATCGGTCGTCAGGTGTGTTTAACTTAACCACTTTCAGCGTCCAACCTTCAAAATTCCGTTGCAATCCAGGCTAACAATGTTGGGGGAGGTCCCGATAAACTGTACATGGGTAGAAGAGATAAGAAACCGACTCCAGGGTATATATATACAAGGCGAAATTCGTTCACAATAAATGAAAAGAACGCTCGACAACGACTGGCATTGCCGACGCAGAAAAAGCCGCAGTCCCCTCAATGACACAGTTGTCCTATGTCACCTTCTCAAACTGCAGGAACTCGCTGTCACGAGCATAGTTCACAGTGCTTGTGGTCATGAGTTCCGGGCGGTATCGAGAAAGAGGCATCTGGAAGATGTGTTTGTAACCACGGTTATATTGGGTTACTGCATATCGAACGGTCATAAGAGTGATTGTGAAGCCTAAAATATCATGGTGTGGTCAAATGAGTGTTCATAACAATGGTTTGACTTAATACTGACATAACATGAATTCGAGCCAGACAAGGCCCTTGAGAGCTTGAACGTCTTTGCACCAGACGCGCTCATCGAGAAATTCTTTGCGTTTCGTTGGGACAGATCATTCGTATATAATAAGAAAACGTACCACTCGGGATAGTGTCACAATGAAATGGGATCAAGCGCCAACGCGCAGTGGAGAAAGAATTAAATGCTATCATTTTCAGAGGCTCATCCAGCACCATCTGATTTTAAGGAACGAAAAGCTCACCTAACCAGAAAATACTCAACAGTCCAAGTAACCCAATTTCAAACTGCGCACGTCCAGTGTACGAGTCTTTCAACACCATGTCAAGGGTGATCCTTCCAAGTGATGTGAACAATCGCGCAACAAACGCAAGAAATATCTACTTACGTGGCGATCAAGAGAATCAAAGTTACGATAGATAGACCGAGAGGAAAGAGGTCCGCCATAACTTCAACGTTCATGATAAATATCATTGACATTTCAATCCACTCCAACAATAGCCTCACAGAAAAATTCCTGAAACTGGTTTATGCGAGCTGCAAAAGCCAGAACAAGAATATTGACCAGAAGGAGTGCCGCTGGCAAAGATTTCAGCCATTGCGACAATCAAACTTTTCCAATGGGGTTTACCATGGGCGCCAACCTTGACCTTGCCAACAGGTGAGAAAGTCATATCCAAAAGCCCCAAAAGAGTGTACGCGTTATCGCCAGTATATGGAAGAGTCAAGTGCCAGACCGAATATGATAGGAAAATGAAGATTAAAGGATGAGCTTCATGTCACTCTGAATCTGTTGATGGAAGCATTGTCAGGACGACCGTAGTGATTTATTTGTCAGGTGAGATTGCAGTGAAAAGAAAATGCATTAAGGGGGAATCGAACCCCCGGCGGGTCGACGCATTACATAATGGCAACGACCCAGGTTACCACTACCCCATTAATGCTTCCGAAGCTTACAGCGCAGGTATATATATTTATGACACCTACACCTGCCCCTGATATCATTCGAGAGTGGCGCATAATGCATAATCCGCTGGCAGTGTAGAGTGTATAAGCACAATGATTTTGTATTACTTTGTCAACCAGGCTCAGCGACCCTGTAAGTATCAGATTATATGTACAACAAACATTTCGGCCCGGGGACATTGGTGGAGATTTGAGGCCGACGGTCGTCCATGTACTGGTCATGTATTACACATCAAGATGCAAACCAAGCGCGGGAGCATCTCAGTCTCTATCCGAGCGCCCTGAGTAAGAAACGGTATAAAATTCCAAGAGACGGGACCTCTTGTTGAAGCAGCAGGCCTCCTCTTCCAACCCAACTCCTTGTATATCTGTTGATCAGACTATCCCAATGAAGCTTTCTACCCTTTTCCTTCCCGCTCTCTTGAGTGCGCCCTGGTTGGCCTCTCAGGCAGTTCCCATCCTTCAAGAGTCTCATGCTCTGGATCTCATCGCAAGAGGCACTGGAGCCTGTCCGAAAGGAGGGTAAGCAAATACTTGTCCATTACCACAATCGTCCGAATTTAGGCTTGCAATGACAGGCCGGCAGGGGAGAAATGTTACGGAGAGGGATTCAAGCTCTGTAACAAGATGTGCGTGAATCCTTCTGCGTGCTCTATAGCGATGGGCATGTGTATGTTGGTTTTTGTTGCGGGCCGCATTGAACTGTATTCTGACTGAATTTCCAAATTTCAGGTCTAATGACCCAGGGCAAACAGTGCCATTGTATCTAGAGTCAAGACGGGTCGGCCAGCGGTGTTAAAAATAAAACGTAATCTCTACGGTCTCACCAGTGCACCCATTGCATGGCTCGATAGTACCTGATTTATCATTTGATGTTGGAAACGATGTCATTTAGTCCTTGGATAAGGCCTGCTAAGGACTGCCTTCCTTGTCAATGGGGTCTAGATAATTTCCAAGTAAGAGCTTGAGCGGCTGGCTGTGGCTGGCCAATTTTTGTTCTCTGAGGGTGGGCAAACAACTATGGACATATGTATAAGTTACTAACTCTCTATGATCCACCTCTTCGAGGATCAAGTTTGTGACAATTGAACATTGGTGGAGACGAGGGGCTGATGGTTGTTAAGTATTCTCCATACTTACGCAGACAAGCGCGCGCAGCTTGGGGGAGAGAACAGGAATCCAGGATTAATCAAATGATTTTGATTAAGGCTGTATGATACTCGTTGCCTCTTGGATAGTCGAGCATCTCAGGGCCATCACTAACAAGCGGTATAAAAATCCAGAAAAAACCCTCCTGTCAGAGCAGCAGGCCTCCTCTTCCAACCCTACTACCCTTGAATATCTGTTGATCAGACTACTTCAATGAAGTTTTCTACCCTTTTACTTCCCGCTCTCTTGAGTGCGCCCTGGTTGGCCTCTCAGGCAGTTCCCATCCTTCAAGAGTCTCATGCTCTGGATCTCATCGCAAGAGGCACTGGAGCCTGTCCGAAAGGAGGGTAAGCAAATGACTTGTCCATTACCACAATCGTCCGAATTTAGGCTTGCAATGACAGGCCGGAAGGGGAGAAATGTTACGGAAAGGGCTTCACTCTCTGTAACAGGATGTGCGTGAATCCTTCCGCGTGTGCTATGGCAATGGGCATGTGTATGTTGAAGTGCTTCTGCATTAAAGATGACTTTAACCGACTGAGTTTTAGGTCTAATGACCCAATCCAAAGCATGCCATTGTACCTAGAGTAAGGAGTAGTCGACCAGTGGCATGCCAAAAATCAATAAATTTCTAGCTGACATGCCCCTTATGGCCAAAAGGAAGAATATAACACAGCATTGATACGTGAAAGATAGCGGCGAAGGCTCATGCATCATGGTCCACCTGCCAGTGCAAGAATCCGTGCAACTCCTTGTTCTGCTGTGGACATGATAGTGGCATGTGGATTGCTCATCGGCATCCCGGGAATCTGTGATGAGAAAGTGATTATTCTCAGTGAGAGACGCAATTGAGTTTGAGAAGTTGTTACTCACAATGGAAGCCTGCAGAGAATGTCCTAGTCAGTTAAACAAATTAGACCAAGTGATTGATAACGTACGTCAACGACAAAGAGATTGTTGGTACCGAAAACCTTTGTATTTTCGTCCACGACAGCTTGGCCGGCCACTGTTCCAATGCTGCACGAGCCAACCCAATGATTGGAATTCAAGCTACCAGGATCGTAGTTGTTCACTGTGTGTCGGTGTCAAATCGCAAGATCATAGAAGCTGTGTATTGTCAATACTCGCCATAATCAGTGATAGTCGTTGTGTTGTCAGGTGTGATGAGGGTCAAACCCGACACTGGAGAATGTCAACTAAAGTATATAGCGGGACAAGGCAAGGTTTATACCTGATTTGATGTTAGAAACGATGTCATTCAATCCTTGGATAAGGACTGCCTTATCAATAGGGTCTGTAAACCAAGGCCCAACGAGAGCTCGAGCAGTCATTGCAGCGTCGATGCCTATCCGCCCACGAGATGTGATACCTGTTGAACTGGCAAAGAGTGTGTGATTAAAAGGAAGATTCAATGTGGCGAGGGTGGTAGGTACTAACAGGTATGCAGTGATAGTGAAAATATTTGAAGCATTGTAAGGGAAAGATGTGGTTACAGAGGCTGCACCTGGGCGAACGGTTCCTTGGAGCTACAAAAATGAAGGTGTAAAACATGAGAAGCGTCCTTGGGTCACATATTGACCTACCCAGCGAGTCTTTCCATCTGAACCCGAGTATGCACGCCAGAAATTAAGCCTTCAAGTGTTCTTTAATGCCATGCAGCGGAAATATACATAAGTAAGGCACCTTGGCGATCCTTGAGAGAATACTCCGGCCTTGGATTTAAGGTATTGCTGAGCGTCAGCAGTACGAGGTGTGGTCCAAATGGGTGCCCAGTTGTCATACGCATCGACGGAAGGATGTGTGAACACCAGCTATGTGAAGTAAACGGAAGACCATAGGGATCAAATGCGAAGTTGACAATAAAATGACCCACTAACATTGATAGATGGGTTATCCGAGACCTATCAACGGCGTGTTCACTTTACAAGCGCATTTATATAACTGCAAGGCTTACATTGTAGCCAACAGGAAGATTGATCCATTGAGCCTGAGGTGGAAGATTTGGTCCAGCAGCGGCATCGTTCTTGACAATATTTAACATGTCCGTGGGGCCAATACCACTACGGAACAGGATACGAGGAGAACCGAAGCTTCCGGCAGAGAGCACGACTCGACCGTTCTTTGTGAGAGGAATAATGCCGTCAGGTCCGAGAGAAGTGTCGTTGGTCTTGACACCAGTGATCTGCGCGCCGTTACGAACAACGTTAAGGACATATACATAGTTCTTGAATGTGAAGTTCTTCCTGGCCAGTGAGGTTCTGAGGTACGTGGCCACGGGACCTGTGCGTTTGCCACCAATGAACTGAGGCTAGTTGAGCCTCCTGCTATCGTCCGTGAAAAGGTAAATACTCACATTATAGGCGCTGTATCCAAACGTGTGGTCCTTCCAGTCTGGATTGTCATTGATAGTCACCTGGCTATATCCTTGTCCCTTTAGGAGAGTGGAAGCAACTTCGAAAGTTTGTTCGAGATAGCGCTTCCCGTCAGTTGATGGATGGTCTGTACTAGGTAGTCGTGCGACCATCTTAGCAGTGTAGGGTGCGTGGTTTCCCCAAGAGGTCGGCCAACCAGTAGTAGGCGCAAAATCTGAATAAGGTGGAAGGAAATAAAGACTGATATGCGTCGGTGAGTTCAGGGAAACCGTCCAAGACAACAAGCACTAACGCTCCATTGATAGACGTTCCACCACCGGTCAAGCATCCAGCGAAAACGTTGATATCTTCATCGTTGATATTCAGTGTATGTGCCTAGTGTCAGTTGACAGATAGCCACACCTTTACACCACCAAAAAGAATTTCCGTCATTGAACATGCTCTCTTTTCAGATGAGTTTGTAAATATATCTTTCAAACTTTAGTATGAACCATGAAACGTACCAAATAATCCAGGAACATCGAATTTTGTGAGCTATAAGTACTGTGTGAGTTCTGATAAATTCTAGAGGTGGTTTCTACTGACGTTGTAGCCTTCCGTCCATTTTGGACCATATCTTCCTCCAGTCTCCCAGGTACTTGGGGGGCCACGCTCCAGTAGGAGAACTTTCTTCCCAGTTTCAGAAAGACGGTCAGCAGTAACCAGGCCGCCAGGTCCTGATCCAACAACAATGTAATCATATGGAGTAGCCTAAAAGGATCAGATTTCGTTTATGTCATGTAAATATCGTGCTTACAGACACAGGAGGTTGCGTGGTGGTGGTGGTGGTCGTAGTAGTTGTAATGGTAGTGGTAGGGCTTCCCGTACCTCCATTCTTCCAATTGTCGTAGACGTCTTGGGCAACGTGAGCAGTTGACCAGTCAAGACCAAAGAAACCGACTGTGCGATGCATGAATGTCGACCAAAGAGAGAAGATGATTGAGTTTACGAACAGTCAGTATGTTCAAGGAAAGTGCTCTGAGGGTCGGTGGGATTGTCGACCGCGACACTAGAATAGGCCCACGCTGGTACGCCAAAGGTGTCGAGAGGAAGAGACTTCGTGCCGCCAGTGATTGGCCATGCTGATTACCAAAAATACAGCTTAATATGAATACACAATAAACTAACAAATGTACTCACAAACGCAATTAACACATCGATAAACCCATTTCCAGTGCGTAGAATTAACTTTGGTAGAGAGGTCGGTCAACACTGGACCAGACATGGCTCTATTTTTTTTAGTAAAAAAAAGAAAGAGAGTGAGTGTCGCATATAAGGAACAATAATCTGAGGCCTGACGTGGGTTGCACATAGTCGCTGTATATTCAACATCAGCTTCGGCATATCAATAAACGGACAGGTCACTGACGTGGTATATCTGACAGAGCGAACGATTGAGTTGCCATTGGGCCATGCGACTAGGAGAAGATTCTGCAACATAGCGCCTCCAGGAGCCGCGCCAACCCATTTTGCTTCGATGGGGGCAACAATTTCACCAATGAATTCATTCGAATTCGCTGCGAGAGGCGGAAAGACATAACCGTAGGTCACTTTGTGGACAGGATCTGTATACCCCCAGAACGAAATTCCGTTGTCCGGGTCAGTGTATGCAGCACCCTGCGAGAGAACTGTATCGGGTCAGAAACGTTTTCGCTCTTATCCTGAGTGTACAAACCGGAAGGCAAGAGCGTCAAAAGACTAAGAGCGAAACGTAGGATCATTGCACCCAGAGAGAGGAGATATTCCCAGAAGTGAACAGAATTAAATTATGAATATACTTATATGCCCGGATGACGGGTAGAGCTCGGAATGATTAAAGGTCGCGATCGAGAGAGTTTGACTGGACCAGTCACCAGATACAGGCACAAGTTCTTCTGTCCACAACGGCGACGTCGAATCTTACGTTTGAAGGGGAGGTCAGTTTATTCTTTTCTCTCTATACACTTGGCGAACATCTGCAGGTTTCCGACGTACGCCCGAAATATTTTCCGCCATCTCAATGGGCAGGAACACCCGCTGAGAATAGGTGAACTTGTGGATCGACGCTGTTCTTGGCTTTCTCTTGGTACCAATCATCGCGGGCTAATTGGATGTACTGTGGCCAGAAAGACAGTTGAAGTCATCAAAAGTCAAAACGCACTGCGACAGCACAGCTGCTTTCAGTGGTGAGAAGCTTGCGGGGAAAGAAGCGCAAGTGGAGAATTGGGCTTGGCTGCGAGTTTCAATCCAAGGGATGGTGACGGAGAAGAAGTTCGAGTCGTCGCATTAAATTTCAAACAAGTTGGGAGAGATTGTCGCGTGACCTCAAGAGGACAAACGCACGTCGCAGGTCGCACATTTGTCGCGGCTTGTGCACAACCTTACATTGACATCGACAAGTGAGCACACTAGAACAAAATCATCTGACTGTTGCGGCCCGAGATAGATATATACAGGCTCTGTGAGGCGTTTTGCATGTCAAGCAGGGACACGATCACAGGTTTCCTAGCTCTGCATGTAAGATTGAAGAAAGCACATGATTGAAAAATGAGATCAAGGATACAAGAAAATATACAGGCTTGAAGTCAGAGAGCTTGAACGTCGAGGCCGTTGAGGTCGGTATGGGGGAACAAACTGAGAGGCTTGTTTGGCAGAGTGTTTGTGATCCAATTGTTCGGCCTGGTTGTGTATCACGACGACGACGACGACGAAGGCCAGCTCTCGGACAACAAACGTTTCAGCTCTCCTCAAGAGGCCGTTTTCCTCGAGGTTTGGCCTCCATTGACCCCCAGCGTTGTTCAGAACGCGTCTTTCCTTTCTCTCTTCCTCTTTTTTCTCTCGACTTCCTTTCCTTTCGATACCATCGTACCACGTATACCCTTGCACGGTATATCTATCAAGAATCGCACCCACCGCCCTGTGATATACTTCATCCCGAAGGAACGTGATCTATACGATCTATCATGTCAAACACCGCATCCTCGTCAACCTCTACAACACCTTCTGCCAACACAGGCTCTAATGGGCAGAACCCTCCTCTTTCACTGGAAAATGGCGACGAAAAGAACAGGTGAGACGAAAGGCTTGCATTCACCCACAAGAACCTACGTTGACCTGGCAATCGCAGTGTCGTTATCAAGGTTGGGATGGTGGGCGACTCGCAAATAGGAAAGACGAGCCTGATGGTCAAATATGTGGAAGGTAGTTTTGACGAGGATTATATCCAGACGCTGGGTGAGCAGCTTTGCATTGCTCGGATGTGCCTTGAACATATTTATTCGCAACAGGCGTCAATTTCATGGAGAAGACGATCTCCGTAAGACGAACAACGATCACCTTCTCAATATGGGATCTAGGCGGTCAACGAGAGTTTGTGAATATGCTGCCACTGGTCTGCAATGACGCTGTCGCCATCCTCTTCATGTTCGATTTATCACGAAAATCGACACTGAACTCCGTGAAGGAATGGTATCGACAAGCCAGAGGTTTCAATAAAGCAAGTATTGCCTACATTCCGTTTTAAACTCAATCTCACCATTTCGTCAGACCGCTATCCCTTTCCTGATTGGCACCAAATTCGATACTTTTGCGACATTTCCACGAGACGAGCAAGAGGAAATTACGAAACAGGTGTCCCATATCTTTTCTATGTGCTCCTAAACGATTCGCTAATCACAAACCGCTCAAGGCAAAACGATTCGCGCGCGCCATGCACGCATCACTGATATTCTGTTCAACGTCGGCGTCGATCAATGTCCAAAAGATCTTCAAGATTGTCCTGGCGAAAGCATTTGATCTGAAATGCGTAATACCAGAGATTGAAGGGGTGGGTGAACCGATACTGATTTACGTGGATGTATAATGCAAGATGGGGGGAGGATTTTATCTGGTCAGAGCGATAGTCAAAAGGTGGGATGGAGAAAATATCCAGGTATGTTGGCGCATAATTTAAAGGGAGCAGGAAATAATGATCGGAATCTTCGATAGCTGTTTCCATGGTTTGTCACGGATGGTGCTACCGGCCGACCGTATGGCTTTCCGAAACACTACCCGGCTTCCGTGAACCTCAAATAGGTGCCCTGTCGCAACACAGCAATCGTCATGACCTGCGTCTGCGCCTGGCCTTTCACAGTTGTACAATACAGACATTCTACCTACAAAGCTTTACTCTCTTTTTTGTGACCTACCCTTGGGTTTACACTACACTTTCCTTTAATGCGCCTCACATCACATATCTTCCTTCCCTCCTGCCATCCATCTGGTATTCATCGCATCGCTTCATGCATCCCCGTTTCGCTTCTCGTTGTCGTGCAAATTATAAATTGTTCCAGTTCTCGGAAATCCATAATCCATATGTCAAAAGACCTTATACCATTGCCACCTGTCATACTACCATTGACAATCAATCCCTTCAAATTTCGGTTCCCCCACGAGCATTCTCTTTCTCGCTCAGGTGGCCGGGCGCGAGACCTTCTTTTCTCATGCACACCATGCTCGGGCTTCTCAATTCAAACCTACTTCGCCACCGTTGCAGCCCCACCGCCGCCCAAGGACCGAAATGGGACAGATATCTCGCGGCAATTGACGCTTACTACGTGGTCGCAGGCAAAAATACTTGTGCTGCTCCAATGTTCAATGACAATGCCGACAGGGAGGGGTAAGTACGTGATATCAACATCAATGATATTTCTCATGTACGTGCGAGATGGGCGACTCGCGAGGGAGTCCAAGAGAGGATAACAAATACAGGATGTCGGAAAACACGCGAACTCTTATCTTCCACGCTTTAGGTGTTATCTATAGCAGCTATCTTTTATCTCTGGGACGTAGATAGACGAAAGCATTGTGAGAGATAGAAGGAAGTATTTTGAGAAGAGGTCAAATACTTGTTTTGATGGTGATATAATAGCACTATATGCGAAGAGTCAGTCATCGGAGGCTTGTTATCGTCGCGTGGAATCCAGGAATGCGGAAAAGCCTTGGCTCCAATCCTCTGATGCTGACCATATGGGATGTGCGGTACACATCTATCCTTTTTTGCTAGATTTGCTCCTTGCTATTGGAAGTAGACTGATTTAGGTGGTTTCTATGGCTGCAAGTGGCCCTCACTGTGACTTACGGCTGGAATAAAGCTTCAAACTTGTTTCGTTCATGATGGGACAGAACCGAAGGAGCAGATGAGGATAGCCGTGAAACCCAGTGATTTACCGGTATGTTGCCGCGGAGGTCATGATAAAATTACCGGCGGACCACAAGAAGGTATGCAGTGGCAAGGAATCGATGTGGGGTAATGGGTCACGCGAGTCGCTCCGTGTTGTGATGACCATACAGTTTAAGTTATAGTACTATTCCGTAAGAGTGCATGTTCTTCCTTATTGTAGGCAATTGCATTCGTTGCGCGGGGTCCTCGAGATCCGACCATCAAGAGCTCAAAAAAAGACAAGCAGACGACTATATAGGATGGATGACCGCGCGCCACGTGCCAACTTTTCACAGTGGCCCATCATTTATCTTTTCTCCGTTCCTACCTCTATACATCCATTTCAGGTCATGTTTTGCTTGTTCACTCAGGTGCCGGAATATGACGGGTCCGCGTGCTCAAAATCATGAAGCTCTGTTCCCTCAGGTCCCTCGATAGGTAATATATCGATACTGTATTGTCCCGCAGGCCCGGCAACCGTCAACACAGTTACGCGCTTTCTCTGGTCTTCCATCCTGTCTGAACACAACTGTATCGTGCACTATGTGATTTGCTTAGCCCGCCCAGGTGACCGCTCACGCTTGTTCCAGCGTGATTATCGCGGGTTGTCTCTTGTTGGCTTTCTGTCGTCAAGCAGGACTCAAGTGACCTCTCATCTCGGGACAAAACTTGTTAAGCCTATCGCACAACTGAGCTGTATCTCACTCTTATACCTGTACAGCTTCAAACAGTATTTTTCACAAAAAGGTCCCATTTGCTATCGGATGACGAGTGGAGGGTATACATGTGGTACATTTCCCTTTGATTGGCGTGTTGCACCTCTATGTGGCCTCACAAAAACTCCTGAAATACTTTTCCTCGGCATGGAACATCCCCATTTATCGTTCCGTGCCTCCGGGACAACGAGATGTCTCATGCGAACCAACGCAAAATATCAATGCATGACATTGCTCTGCGTTGCACACTGGCGTATAAATAAGCACCCATGCTTCGTACTTCTGCTTCGTTAACCCTCGTCAATTGTTCGCGACTCAGCCTGAGTCGACCATGGCCTCTTCACCTTTCTTCAAGTTGCTTCTGCTTCTGGGGCTTGCAACCCTCTTCACCACCGTTGTCAATGGCACGCAGATTATGCGTCGCCCGTCAACCTACAAGACACCTTCCAGGAAGTTCGACGTAGAGAAAGCACCGAAGACTAAAGTCATCACGAAACGCGCTTCTGGAAAGGTCTCCTTCGCGTACTTCACCAATTGGGGCATCTATGGGGCCAATTTCCGTAAGGCGAACACTTCCTTGGCCAATAACACGTTCTGACTTCAACATTCCAGAGCCAACGGATGTCGTTCCCGATCTCTTGACACGTTCGTTTGTTCTAATCTCATTCAGTACCATTTTTAACCAGCCAGTGCAGATATCCTCTACTCCTTCGCCGATGTAAACCCGACGACAGGAGCTATCTCTCTCACCGACTCTTACGCCGACGCAGAGGTATTTATGAATTATTGCACATATGCATGTTGATATCTGAATGCCATATTTGCAGAAACATTTCGCGACCGATTCTTGGAGCGAAACTGGGAACAATCTCTACGGTTGTCTGAAGCAACTCTACCTCTTGAAGCTTAAACGGAGGAACCTTAAGGTGCTTCTTTCCATCGGTGGTTGGACATACTCGCAGGCCGGTGAGATTCACCTTTTTTAATCAACTACACTTGTATTGAGCATGGTATTTCAAGGCCATTTTGCCTTTGTCACGAGCTCATCTGCACGTGCCACATTTGTTTCCAACGCCGTTCAGCTCGTCGAGGACTACGGCTTCGATGGAGTGTGCGTATCTGCTCCTATCAAATCACGTATCAATCAACTAACATCCTATGTAGTGACCTGGACTTCGAGTTCCCTACTAGTGCTGCCCAAGGACAAGGCCTCGCTGATCTCTTCACGGAGTTGCGCACCGCTTTTACTGCTCTTAAAACGAAGAAAGGCGACTCAGTTCCATACCAACTTTCTGCTGCTGTCTCTGCTGGTCCGTCAAATTATCAGCTTTAATTGCATGCGGGACTTGCCTAATTCTCCTATAGATCGGACCTGGTACGATTGAAGCCGGTGTCTACTCCTACAAGACTCTCCCATGTGAGCTCAGTTGTTTGACGAATCGCATGACAGTGTTGACATTCTGAAAACAGTGGCTGGTGCAACTGTCTACGAAAACACGACCGATGTATCCAGCTACTCCTATGACGCGGCCAAGAAGGAACTCGTCAGCTACGATACCCCCAACATCGTCAAGATCAAGGCGCAGTACATCAACTCTAAAGGTCTTGGTGGTTCCATGTTCTGGGAGGTAAGCCTTCCCCGTCTGTATACCAAATCGATACCATCCAAATGAACTAACGTTACTAGCTGTCAACTGATAAAGTTGGGTCGGAGTCTCTTGTCGGCACTAGCGTTGGCGTTTTGGGAAGCCTCGATACCACCCAGAACCACATCAGGTAACGAACCTTTGCCTGTAACTGTGATCTGGCTCTTACTGTCAGCGTAACAGTTTCCCTAGCAGCAAATGGGACAACCTTCGCAACAACTTTGCTGGTGGAACGGCCACGAGCACCACTGCCACTACCACTCCAACCCCCGGAACTGGAACCTGCGCTACCGTCGCCGCCTGGACGGCCTCTGTGAGCCTTTTCTGCTATCCTCGTTGTAATTTCGTCTGATGATTCGCCTTCTCTCAGACTGTCTATGTTGGAGGCACTCAAGCTACTTATGGTGAATCTTTTCAACCCTTATATGAATCCCTATCGCTGATCACTTATTCAGCTGGTCACCTTTGGACTGCCAAATGGTTCGATTGGTTACCCTGATGCGATTACTTTGATATACTAATGAGATTTTGCACCCATATAGGTGGACCCAAGGCGAGACTCCTGGAGCTGGTGAGCCATTACACTGATACACCTGGCTCCTCACTAATTGCCTTGACAGCTGATGTTTGGACCGATGCTGGCGCTTGCTAGATTCCTGTTTTGGGGAAGTTTCCATGTCATTCAGAGCACTCCTCAATGTCATGTATATAACTTATGTAGAATCAGAAGATGGAAAGGATTAAATAAAATACAAAGAGTTTTTCATACCCCTTCTTATAATTGATGACCACCCAACACGGATCTCACACAGGACAAAGACAATCATAGAGCACTGTAAGAATAATTACAAATACAGAGAGGAGCAGAAGATGACGGAATTGGGACGCTCAAGCATCTCCGATGCCTTCTCGAATTTCTGCTTGAGCTCGTCATTGCCAATGACTTTTGCAGCCTGTGCCATCTGTCGTAAGAGCTCTCCAAGGCGCCTGAAAACTCGAATAAGGGAGCCTTCAAACTGATCAGTGAGCTGTGGGATGTCGTCAGTTATTTGACTTATGCCGGATGAGGGTTGTGCATTCTTGCCTTGCAGATTTCGGAGAACGATGCACCACGACACCATTGAACAACGGAATCCATAAGCTCCACCTTGAACGAGCTGACATATTCATCCTCATCAAGCGGAAGTTTCGACTCTTTCGACACTTTGGCAATGCGCCTGGCATTCTCTTGCATAACCCGCAAAGGGGCTGCAAGTTCTTCTTTGAGTTTTGTTACTTGTTCGCTCTATTGTCCCGTGTTTCAGAAGCGCCATGTAAACGACTTTCCGGAACCTACCTTTTCAGTAAAGACAAAGCAGCTAAGGAGAGCTGCACACTGTTCTGGGGACAGTTGATTGAATACGCCGTTGAAAATGAGCTCCGTCAAGAGCAGTTCATCGCCAGAACTGATTTCGCATGCGACCCTGCCTTTCATGTCGACAATATCCGCAGATGTTGTGAATGCCAGTCTCCTGAGAACACGCTTTCGGCACTTGAGTTCTTCGAGCTGCAGGACGTCCTGTGTCGCTTGGATACGCTTCTTAAGCCCACGTATCCGCTCGCTCTTTTCCTTCTTCTTTGAGTACAAGGAGTACAGTTCAGGCAGTCGCGGATCCTTATGGAGGGGGCTTGAGAACATCTTGAGTTCCATACTTTCGATTTTCTAGGGGTACTCGTCAGCGGCCGCAAGAAAATAAATATTGGGTGGGGCGACCTTGACAAGCTCCTTGAACTTTTCGTCCTTGATGCCCATATTTTGTATCGGGTCTAGCAACGCGACACCGTCAGGGAATCGTCGGTGGACTTCCAGTACACTTTTCCACACGGTCTCCCTCGCAGCATCTGGCCGTAGGTCCTTAGGCAGGAAAAGGCGAATGTGGCTGATCCCTTCGATCGTAGAAAGAAGCACTGGAACAACGAGTGCAATACCCTTTTGTCCGACAGGACACGGTTGGACACCCCCGGGCGTAGCTGTAACATTGTCGCGATTTTTTGAAACAGCACCACCAACAGCACAGTTGAGGAGAACATCAATGATATATTGCTCATGGGCCGGAAGTTCTTCTGCTTTAGGCATCGGACGATTCTAAAAAGGAGGGGTCAAGGTCAACGAACGTTGTGACAGGCTTGAACATACTTTGGGTGGCAGTCGTTTTTGATAGTTGATAATCACTCCCCAACCGAAGTCAAGTTTTTGGTGTTTCACTTTGACGAGACGACCAGGTTGCAAGAATGGTAGTGAATATGTAGGATGTGTTACGACTTCTCTGAAGTCGGCCGCCATTTGGTCGAGTTGCTGTCGATATTCGTAATATTCTGCAACCAATTTTTCGTCTGGTATAACCGTGGTACTGTGTGTTTCTTCCTCCTGCTTCAGCTCTGGAATAATATATACTCAGCAAAACAGAAATTTGCAGGAAAACCAAGTCAGTTATTACCATCTTCGAGCAAAGGAATTCCAGTGCTGCTTTGGAATTGGAAGAAACATCTCTCCAACATAAACTCCGGGCTAATTCCCTCCACTTTCATCAGATTCAGAACCATATTATAGCCCAAATGGAACGCAGAATCCAATCTATCCGCCTCTCCCTTCACCATCATCTTTGCCGCTGCCGGTTCAAGCTTCTCGTCGCACATCATGATGACCACACCCCGATCGTCCAATCCACGTCGTCCTGCACGGCCTGACATCTGGATATACTCGCCGCCTGACAGGTTACGGAACTCGTGTCCGTCAAATTTACGCGTAGTTGTGAAGACGACTGTTTTCGCAGGCATGTTAAGGCCAATAGAGAACGTTTCGGTGGCGAAGAGGACCTTGAGGAGACCTTCCTGGAACAGAATCTCAATAACCTCTTTGAGGATCGGAAGCAGGCCGCCATGATGTATGCCGATACCACGGCGGAGTAAAGGAAGGAGGTTTGATATCTGGGGAAGATTTCGGTCATCGGGAGATAGATTCTCTATTGCATTGTTAAAGATATTCGTAACAAGGTCCTGTTCATCCGCCGAATTGAACTCAAACTTGGAAAGAGTCAATGCAAGCCCTTCACATTCGCGCTTGCTGAAAGCAAAAACGATCACAGGGTTGTAGTTCTTCAGCATGATCATTCGTATAATTTTTGAGATGTCCGACGAGCCTATTCATGTGATCAACATCAACACGCTTGCATATGGCAATAGCTCACCTTTCTTCTCTCCACCCTTTTTTGTCTTGCCTTTACGACCCTTCCCACCTTTTGCATCTGCAGGATCCTCGCCCATATTATCTTGCAATTTTCCCATAGCTTTGCTGAAATTGTCTTCGCGAAATTCGCCTTTTTCATTCACAACAAGATAAATGCCTTCATCACCGGCAGGGAAAAGATAATGCTGGAGAGGTGTGGGTCGAAAGTCGGTGTAGACGACGTGACACGGTTGTTCGTGAGATTTGCAAATCCATTCGGCGAATTGCATGGCGTTGGGGATAGTGGCGGACAGAAACACATAGCGAACGGTGTGCGGAAGTAAGATGATAGTTTCTTCCCATACCACACCTCGTTCCTTGTCACGCATATAATGGATTTCGTCAAAGATAACCCATGCAACCTCACGCATGATTTCAGAACCGCGGTATAACATGGACCGTAAAATCTATCCATCAGATAAGAACATGAAAAACATCAATGAGTAGGAGCTTAATGCCGTACCTCGGTTGTCATCACCAAGCACGTCGCTGAAGGATTTATTGTAACATCTCCTGTCATGAGGCCGACATCTCCAAATTCCGCCAACATTTCACGGTACTTCTGGTTGCTCAGTGCCTATTGAAATTGTAAATATTTTTTGTCCTTATCCAAACGAATATGCACGAAAAACCTTGATTGGACTGGTATAGATTACTCGTTGTTTATTATTCAGACATTGTGCAATGGCATATTCTGCAACAACAGTTTTTCCAGCACTCGTGTGCGCGGACACCAAAACACTCTCGTTGCGCTGTATCGCATAGACAGAGACCTTTTGAAAAGGATCCAGTTCGAACTTGTATTCGCGAGCGGGTTTTGCGGGAGGAACGTGCTTAGAGATCGGGACGTAGTTATAACCTGGAGGAACTGCGACCTGGTGTCTAACCTATATAAATTGGTTCAGAAAATTGGTTCGGTAAAACGTCATAAGCCACACACTTGATGCTTGAGTTCCAGCCGTGAGTTTGTATCCACGGTTCCTGTCAGTCCTGCGCTCGCTGCGACTTCACGCTTGGCTTCAGTTTCAAAGTCGTCGAGTACCACTGGCTTTGGAGATGACATGCGAGGTTTCTTGGAAGGCCCCGCCTCATTATCTAGGTGAGCATCCATGGATGGCGAAGGTTCTCGAGATGGAGATTTGGGGTTGAATCGCGGCCACTTCCTGTTGTAGTAGAAGCTCAAACTCGGCCCAAGAATCAGGAGATGGCGCTGATAGGAAAGCAGAGCTAGCCTGAGGTGTATACATTTTAGGAGGACTGTTCTTATATTCAACCTGACCAGCTTCAACACGCTCGACAGCCTTAGAGCTCGCATCTCTTGCATTATCTAGTGGCCTATCGAAGCGGTTGTTCTTCTCATAGCTGGAATTCCAGGTGGACATTGAGGGCGCGACTAGGGTTCTATCGTCCCGTACCAAGGGCTTGGTGAATTCGAATTCGGTATATGGCATCCGGCGATACAATTCAGATTCCTGGTCATAAGTACTGGCAAGAGTTATTTCATTGCGTGGATATTCAATCTGCCTCTGGAAGACGTTGCCAGTGGGTCCCAGAGGTATGTATTCCAAGTTTTGCATCAGAGTACCTATTGAAGCGCCTTGAGAGGTATATGTTCGAGGCACAAGACTTCCAGTATTCCCAGCCAGAAGCTGACTTGGTAGAGAGCCTTGAAGCTGCTCCGACTAAGCAGTCCGCCACATAATAGGGTATGGAGAACTTACCTCGATGGCGGGAGCCGACATCGGCTCATCAAGTTTGTTCTTGCATTGACGACGAGGTACAACGTAAGGTTTCACTCTGTGATTCTGTCTTTGTGGGCGAATGGACGTAGAAGCATCTTGTTCACTCGATGTCTTGGCGAAGGATGACTTGCGCAACAAAGATGGTGATGACTTGCCCTCTTGGGTCTTGCCTTGTTCTAGCCGAGCATAGTTCTTCTTGGTACGGCTATTTTTTCTTTTGCTCTTGTTCTTGGAGTGATCGGGGCAGAATCGATAATCTGGATGATCCAGTTTATGTTGCACAGCAATTTCATCGGCGATCTTCTGACACTGGGCCTTGACATCTTCGCTTTCATCTTTCCAGCGTTGCCCCAGCGTTCGTCGACTAATACCCCGGCCTTCAGCCTTTGAAATTTCTTGACAGTAGACAAAGTAACAATTAATTGGCCGTGGGATATATGTCGAGGACGACATCGTTCGTAAGAAGGAGGAATGTGGACGGGAGGGGGAGTGATTGGAGTGGACATGGTATCGGTGGTGCTTATATACCCTTTGAAGCACAGCCTTTGTTTCGTGTTGTCGAATTTGGATTATAAATGATAGCGATAGGTGTGAAGACGTCGGAGCTATGTAAGTACTTTCGCCACATTTTTTGATGGCACAGCCTTCAAAGGTTCCGAGCTCCACCTCTATAAGTTTTGGAAGGCGCATTGGGTAGTCTGGTAGAATTTTGATATGCACGCGGGGCACGATTATCAAAAGGCGTAGTAGGAAAGCGAGTAAGTATAAATCATTATACGCATACTACTAGTAACAGAAGAGCAATCTAGCAAAACAAACTTGACGATTAAGTATGTGGCAAACGTGAACATCAAAGCTTCTACTATTTGAACCTCGAGTCATTATGATCAAATGGGATCTAGAATTCGAACAAGGCATCCCAACAGAACTCGTGATTGTTGGAGGAGAGCAGCCATCAACCTGGATCCAGACTTATCTGGCAAGCTGATTCATTTTCGCCAGTTCTGGAAGAGCAAAATTGTCGCCTATGTGCTATCAGGCTTTTCGTAAAGTCGCAACCAAGACAGGACAACTCAACTAAATGATGGCACCCACGTAATCGGCATTTGCCGACCACTCTTCGTCAGAGAAATATTCCCCCCGAACCATGAACCAATTCGACCTGAACAAGCTCAAACACTCCTGTACGAGATATTCAATCTTTTTTTGCCTTTTTGCCTACAGGTGAATTATGATCTTTGGCAACAAACCAATACCGGCCATGGCAGGCACTTCAACGGTTTCAAATAAGCGCGGCCGCGCATCCTTTACCGCGATCCCCTGTTCACACGGCAGAGATTCAGAAGATCTGACTGCCAGACGGCCGGAGCAATTACTTGTACGGAGTCTACGGAAGCTGATCTATCTGGTAATGGAAGGTCATGCGCCATGCTTGGGGGACACATCTTGGGCCATTACGATCAGATGATCGGAAGAATATCCTCTCAATCTGCGTTCTATGGTGAAACTCCAAGGCTCTAGGCATAAGAAAAACATATCTCATTGGGGACGAGGCCTCTTGGAATGCCGATCCGGGGATGCGTTGCGTCGGACGAGTTGGAGGAGAGGAGCACAACAATGTCAAGAGCACACTTCAGCCAATGGTAGTCTGCTGATTAACAAACGGATGTTCCATCACGTGTATGTGCCATTAGAAAGAAGGCGACGATGTCTCTCCACCTCCCGTATATAAAGCAGCTCCATTTACGGCATTCATCAAGTTGGTGAATTCTAAACCTTCATCATGCCTTCTGCTCAAGTCTTCAACAACAAGGACGGCGCTGTCTACACCACCTCCAACGGTGCCCCCGTCAATGAACCTTATGGTGCCCAACGTGCAGGTCTTCTTGGCCCTCTCTTACTCCAAGGTTTGTGGCATGAATGAGGTTTGTCAATCTAATCGAGATTTATCTCTCTCCAGACTTCCATCACATCGATCTCCTTGCTCACTTCGACCGAGAGCGCATTCCTGAGCGTGTCGTAAGTCGATCGCACCATCGCTGGCCTCTGCTTGTAGATCTGAAGTTTAACCTTGATAGGTCCACGCTAAAGGAGCTGGCGCCCATGGTTACTTCCAGGTAACCCATGACCTCAGCGATATCACGTCCCAGAGCCTCTTCAAGGAGGTCGGAAAGAAAGTTCGCGCCACAATCCGCTTCTCCACAGTCGGTGGCGAGTCTGGATCGGCTGATTCTGCTCGCGATCCCCGTGGTTTCGCCATCAAACTCAGGACCGACGAGGGTAACTGGGATTGGGTGTTCAACAACACTCCTGTATTCTTTATTCGGGATCCCGCCAAGTTCCCCCACTTCATTCACACTCAGAAAAGGGATCCTCAGACCCATCTAAAAGATCCTGATATGTTCTGGGTTCGTAGCTGCGCGTTCGTGTATCGATTGATATTAAACATTCTTCTTTCTCAGGACTACCTCTCTCAAAACCCAGAGTCGATCCATCAGATCATGATTCTTTTCTCAGACCGTGGTACTCCTGACGGTTACCACCAGGAACACGGCTACTCTGGTCATACCATGAAGTGGCTTAAGGATGATGGATCTTTCGTCTATGTTCAGGTTCATGTCCGTGCTGATGGAGGATTCAAGGTAGGATCTAGCAATCCGTTGAAATACTTGATTCTTATAATGTCACAGACTCTCGATAACGCTACTGCAACCAAGTTGGCAGGCGAGAACCCAGATTACGGCACTCAAACTCTCTTTGAGGCCATCGAGAGTGGAAACTTCCCCTCATGGACCGTTTACATCGTGAGTGACCTCGCTAAAACCATGTAATTATTAGCAATGTACTCAAAGCCCATTAGCAAACGATGACGCCTGAGCAAGCTGAGAACTTCCGCTACAATGTGCTAGATCTCACCAAAGTCTGGCCTCACAAAGACTACCCTCTTCGTCCTATCGGCAAGCTGGTTCTCAACGAGAATCCCCAGAACTACTTTGCAGAGATTGAGCAGGTCTGACTACTACCTACGCATGATTTATCTTCGACTTGTCTCATTCCATTTCCAGGCTGCCTTCTCGCCTTCTCACCTCGTCCCCTACATCGAACCCTCGGCGGACCCCGTTCTCCAGTCGCGTCTATTCTCCTACCCTGATACCCACCGCCACCGCCTCGGCCCTAACTACCAGCAGCTACCTGTCAACGCTCCGCTCTCCCCCGTCGCCAACTTCCAGCGTGATGGCTTCATGACTTTCGTCTCGCAGGGCAATCGACCCAACTACCAGAGCAGCATCCAGCCGCTCACGTATGCCGGTCGTAAGGGCGCAATTGACGCTTCAGTGCGCGATCTTGACCGCGAAATCAAGCATGAGAATTTCGTCGGTGGTGCTTATAGGGATTTGAGTGAGGTCACGGAACGTGGGTACTTTTTCCAGCTTGTGTATTCGCCTGTTAACTGAGGAAATGTATGTACACAGTCGACTTTGAACAGCCTCGTGCTCTCTGGAGCAAGGTCTGGGATGATCAACAGCGCGAGGCTTACGTCCAGAATGTTGCCGGACACTTCAGTGGCGTCAAGAGCCCCGAGGTCAAGGCTAGGCAACGTGCGTTACTTGAAATTTTTATCTTGAAGTTGTTAGGACTGACCTCGTTCCTATTCTCCCAGTGTCTGTTTGGGCCGCCGTCGACCAAGGCCTCTCTGACCGCATTGCAAAGGCGGTTGGACACCCAACTGTGAAACCTCTTCAAGTTAAACCAGCCTCCGAGGCCGTCAAGTTCCGTGCCCTGCTTGGGTTCGCATCACTCCCTCGTACCGCCAAATTTTAGATGGTTCTGATTGTTTGACTTGTAGGTTCACAGCCAACTTGAAGACTCAACTCAACTGAAGCTAAAGAAGCTTTACGCATGAAGGTGGTTTTCGACAATATGTTTGA
>JABAJT010019455.1:0-57044 GCA_018850275.1 Tephrocybe sp. 9174TJB | reverse complement strand
TCCGAGGTAACGATGCTGTTGACTATCGCTAATCCGAGACCTGTTCCAGTTTGCAAAGGATTTTCTTGAGAAAATGGATGGAACAATTGGTTCTGTATTTTATAGTCAGTCGTAAGCACAGAAAGAGATTGACGTAGGCAGAAATTCGCACCTTCAGGAAGTTTTGGCTAATGCCTTTCCCTGTATCCACCACAGCGAGTTCGACCTTCACTTTGTCTGGCGGATCGTTCTCCATGAGTGGGAGCTCCCGAAGTACGACATGAACAAAGCCATTCTATATCAATAACAGTCAGCGAAAAGGAACACTAGTGAAGGCATAAAGCATACTGAGGTGAACTTCAGGCTGTTACCAAAGAGGTTCATTAGCACTCGTCTCAAGCCTGCCCTCTCGCACTTCAGTTTCCAACCCTAATACAATTAATCAGTTACAGCCCCAAAAGAACAAAAGAATTGATTCTGCTTGCCTCGCGACGATATCCGATGTCGATAACAGTTTCCACTGAAGCCGACGATCGGGGTGCCCCATCCATCGGCGACGGGCCGACATCCTCCTTGGGCGGAGAATAAACGCTGCCAATGGCAGAGTCACCCATAATGGCCGAACGTGCGCGATAACCAATCCAAGATCCATCGATAGCATCCTCCACCAACTGCATTAGATCAACCCTACATGAATGTCAGTAAAAACATGCTCGTTTGGTGACAGGGAAATTCGCCAACTTTGAAGGGTTGATAACATTCTCTACACCACCGGCCTTGGAGTTCCCGCTGAGTTTGGTAAAGTCCAGAACGTGGTTCACGGTCTCGACGAGTGAAGTTCCACAAGCCTGCACCGTTTGAAGGAACGAAACTTGCGAATGGTTCAGCTGGCTATCGCTCAGAAGCTCTGCAGCCGCCAGAATCTGCATTGCAAGTAAGCCCGGATAAATCAGCAGCATAAAATGTCACCAACCCCGTGGAGTGGTGTACGCAGCTCATGCGATATGCTTTGTGAAGAGCAGGTAAGTAGAAGCTCAGGTGTAAAAAAGGGCGACACAGACTTGGAAATAAACAGGCTCTTTGCCTTGTCAGCGAGGATCATGCGACGCTTTAATACGGCAGATAAAATGATAACACCTGAGTCAAATATCAACACGGCCTAAACAATACTTTTAGCAAGGCTGTAAGCATACCTATCGCTCGTAAGTACGACAACTCGTGGCCTTCCAGCTACAGATAATAAGTGAGCAGGTGGAATTGGTGAGGGGAAGTGTTGGCTCTCACATATCGCTTCGTCTCGTTAGAGCCGTTGTATGCACATAGCAGAGCGAACGGTCTCTTGTCGATATTAAAAATAGGAACGGCTACAACGAGATAAAGTCCATTAGCACCAGCAAATGCCAGACAATGATATAACGTACTCAGAGCATACTGTATATGTGTCGGCAAGAATGGCCGGAAACTTGGCGGCACGATTCCTTCGGAGATCTTCCCATCTGGATACTTCGCAAAAAACGCATTGAGTTCCTGATACTCCTCCGACGATAGTTGACGTTTCGTCGCCTGCTGATTCGGGTCGCCGTAGTGCATGTTCACCGAGATTGTACCCTCGGCGCTCAGAGACTCTAGGACTTCGCAATGGGACACATCCATGACAATAACACCCTCTACGTCAAGGGTACGCTTGACGAGTTTAGCTGCACGATCGTATACTTTGTCCATAGATGCTCCGACGATGATTTCGGGAGGCGTGCCAGACTGCTCACTACTGTGCTTCTGCGTGTCAATTTCGAGGCATTCACGGCTAAACTGTTCCATCTATACCACGATGCAAATGTATTAAGACTCTGTATCATGCACAACGGACGGTGAACTCACTGAATTCTGGATACGATCGCGGATCCGGAGTTGAATCTTAACGGGATAGCAGATGTCAGCAGAATGAAACGAGTGCAAGAAACACCGGTGACGTTAAACCCTTAACTCCACATACCTTATCACGCCAAAGCTCCATTTCCCGCATAGCAATGGCCTGCGACATGCATTAAACTGAGTCACGAGGCAATATGACTTTTGGCGAAAAAGACTCACTGCAAACTCCTTCAACGTGTGCTTCTGGCGAGGCGAGAAATCTTCGCGCGGCGTGTCGTCAATGACAGCCAGACTAAAAGAAAGAAAAGGTGCATGTCATGAGAGAACCGAGCATCACAAATGATCAAGCAGGAATGATATCAACATACGCTCCGATATTATACCCATCTGCGGTCCTGAGGGGTGCTCCCGCGTAAAACCTAACATGTGGCGCACCTATCACGACAGGCTGAAAATGTTGAGATGAAGCAATCAACGATAGCGTATGCCAGAAACCTACGTTTTTTGCGAAACGCCAATCCTTATGGGTATCGAGAATGACCATTGGTTCATCACCCCTGCACGGCGGGAAAGAGGATGATTGATAGCTCGAGTCTACGTAATAAAAATGAACGCACCGTTGAAGGATGGCATGAGCACATATTGAATGAGCCCGCGCAGTCGTCAAAGTATGAATGCCCCCTGCACAAAACCCAAGTGGTGGTTGAAGGTCGGCACGGAGAGCGCTCCTCTTGTCACGCGCAGAAGTGTACTTACATTCAGACTTATGCCATCTAGAACATTGACTCGATGAGATATGATCACTGAAGAAGTTCGAGACATGCTTACTGTTCGTTTCCATCAATTAGGGATATCACTACACCCTTAGTACTAAACACTAGCTTCGCGAGATGCGCTATGCGGTCGAAGTTCAGGTCAGGCCCGGTGTTCCATATGTTGAATCTGCACTTTTGTGAGCATTAGAGAGAAATAACAGCTGACCGGCGTACTTGTACAAGGCTCTTCTTCTTTCGAGTTCGTCAGGAGGGTTTGGTGGAGCGAGATAACCCAAATCATTGAACATCTGCTCTTCCTTTGCTGCGCGGTTCGCCTGAATGCTCGAGATACTCTCTGATGCCACTCGTCCTCCCATACTAGGCTCACGTGGTGACGCCTCTGGAAGGGGCGAGGATGTCTGTCTGGTGAGGCACACTCGCCTCGGGAGAGCAGGAACTGATAAAGCCGTTGGTGGACTTGGGGTCTCATACGCGGGGATGGGGTCAATGGTAGAATGGCCTTGCCCACTGGATACCTTTGCATCCTGCCGGTGGTCGCCGTTTGGGACAAGACCAAAGTAATCCCCTGATGATGACTCAGGCATCTGGACAACAGGCACCGAAGCAGCAGCAACATGCTCGGCGCTCTCAAACAATGTCGGGAAGGGCACTGAACAGTCCTGGTGGGGTGGAGTATATTTTGTGGAAAGGTCTGGTGATGTGTCAGAATGAGAAGAAGGTAACAGTGTCTCATTGTGCAGCAAACTACTATGATGATCAACGTCCATCGTTCCTCGCCAGAAGCTTGAAAGACGTGGTTTCCGTGTTCCGCCGGGGGTGACTGGATGTTCGGCACGCACTTCGCTATCTGGCCCGGGATGCGACCTTGGGAGGGTGGCAGTGAAACCACGCATAGGGTCCGTCAGTTCGTGCTCTGGTGAAGGAAGTGCAAGCGGCGATATGTCTACCCGCGCCGCCGCCCACCGAAGCGTTGCTGCCGTAGTTTGTGCCTCTGAGTTCAAATGCGTGGTACTCGGAGCTGAGCTTGATACATCACCGCCCGGTGGCGATGGAGCAGAGGAGGTAGAAAACGAACTCCGCATCCGGTGTGTTGGCAATGGAAGGCTGGGGGGTGCGGCTGGCCGAAATCGCCTCAAAGAATTTGAGGGAGATATTGATATGGTAGAAGTCGACGACCGCACGGAAGCAGAGGCTCGGGAGGTTTGACCCGGTTGAGGTGATGGTTGTCGAATGGGTGGTGGTTCAGATCGTGTATGGGCCATGATGTCTGGCCTTGTCTCCGTTTGTTGCGATGCAACTAGATCACACTCGTTTGTAATTGGCGCTGATCCAGGTGGCTCGGACGACAGGGAGAAGCTGCTAGTCGACGATTGGCAAGACCGGGGGGGATTAGGTGTGCGATGGGGGTCCCATTGCCCTGTAGCGTACGCGTTGATGAATGTAGCCCAGTCGTACTCGGAATGCATCACGGGCAACGGAGCGTCTGTGTCGGATGGTGTAGTGGCATCGTCCTCGTCAAAAGGAGACGGAAGGTAACCTATCAATTCAGAGACAGATGAGGATGAGAGAGCACGGGTGTGTATGTCTGACAAACTGACCGAGACAAACGTCGGATTCACTCTCTTTGAGAATATGTATGTTAGAAATTGAATGGGTTAACCTGGGAAGTGCGGAATCGTGTATATTTGACTCTCCCGTTGGCATACCCCAGCAAGATGAGATGGAGGGTAAAAGGGTCATTTTTTCCGTCGAAGGGGCGGTGGACGGAAGGGATGACGAGCGAAAAGGGGCCCGCTTTGAGATGCCTAGTTGACTAACACTGTAAGTCGAAGCAAAATTGAGCTGGTCGAGTCTGCGCAGAGTAGAAGTAGACGATGGTGAGACAACAGGAGCTCCTTGCTGAGCTGACATGGGGCAGTGATGAGCAAGAGAGCCACAGCGGTGCCACAAAGGATCTAAGGGTTAGCGCCACACATGGGACGAGGGTGAAGGAGAGAAAAGCAGATGATGACTGCAAGGTGCAAGTTCGACTTTTACTCGTAAATATCCAAGCTCCAACTTCGATCCCCCAGGTTTCGGCCACCTCCGAGACCGTGTGATTATGACGTCACGACCCCTTTGAGCATGAATGATATGTTCAGGGCGCAACTCCTTTCCGCACCGTTGTCCCTTATAACGTACTCGCACGTTTACTTGAAATATCACTGGCCATTGACCTGCATGGCATGTGCGCCACCTCGTTTTGACTAACAGCTCAAAAACATACTGTTCTTTCATTTTATGAATAGAAGTAATAGATTTTAGGCATTGGCAACCACCAACATGCTCCACATGAACAACGGCAGTGTCAGATTATCATTCTGATCTGATAGGGCCTCCAGAACTGACGAGAGCGCAACAACTGACATGTAACGTGTCGTCTGTATGAGGGTGTCAGCAATATATAGACGTGTAACAAGCCCAAACAACCCTACCGAAAAGGTTTCTGCTACTCCAGCCAGGCGGAGAAGCCACGCACTCGCGACAATCGAGGCCGTGAATGCAATGCTGCCTTCCAAAGTTTTAGACGTCGTTGGCGACCATCGGTGGAACCCAATCCGTTTCCCGACAATTGACGCCTATTTGAAGTTATCACTATGACGAAAACCATATACCTCATTTTAGCCTCAACTTACCAAAGCATCTCCCACTCCAAGTGTCAGGATCCCTGTAAACTGCAACAACTGTGTTGGGCTAAGTCGCATTTGTATTGTCAGCGCAAGATCAGATCGTTCACAGAAATGACCCCACCCTTCAAGCCAGACAGAACCCGCACAGCCCGTCAACAGGTAGAAATGGCTCAAAATCGCCGTACCGCGATCACGATGGTCCAGAAATTCATTCATGAAAAGATGAATCGTGGCGCCGAACGGATATATTGCAAAGTACCGCACGTATTCTGTGAATGTGAACAACGCGAACGCGGCACTGAAGGACAGGTGTGTGAAGGCCGGCTAAATATGACGTTGCATTAGCTCCAGTAATTATGCAACCAAAATAAGCACGGTCTTACGTCAAAGGCAATGCCCGGTATGAACATGACCACCGCTAATGCGTGGAAAAACTTTCGACGGGCATTGAGGCTGAGCGTGGGCACATGCTTGTCCGCTGCGTCTAACAAATCCGAAGCAACTTGGGTGCCATTTGGCAGGTTCGGAAGTGTTGGGAGCGCAGGCAGATTCGTGAGCGCAGGCAGATTTGGAAAAGTCATTCCAGCAACTGTAGGAGATCCTGGTACAGGAGACACACCCGATCCATTCTGCTCCGACTCCTGCGGGGTTGTAGCTACTGCAGTATCCGTTGCCGTCGAGGCCATGAGCGTTTCTCCTGTGGCGCTGTTTCGCGGCCAATACCGTCTTGATCGTGCGAGTTGGCGGTTCCAACCCGCAACGCTAAGTGAGCCGAGGGCAGCCCAGTAAGCGAGAAGTGCGGGGCGTGTCCATTTGCGTTTGCCTTCAAGAAGCCAGAAGATAACCCACAACCAGGGGTCACGTTTTCCGAGGCACCAGCGGGTCCACATGCCAATGACGCCGCCGATGATGAGGACAGCGCCAATATAAAATCCAAGGGCGAGGAATCGTCTGTTTCGTTGCTTGTCGTGAGGATTGCGGAGGCGACGGACCGGCCGTTGGGCGATGTGACGCGAGAGGACAAGCAAAGGGGACAGGAGGAAGCCCGTCAAGAAGGACCCTCCTATCAACGCAATTTGGAAGATAAGAAGAGGGGTTGGCAAGCGGTATGTTTTGATGAACGGCGTGGTAACGGGCCATATCTAATGTGCGTGTTAGTCCACCCATAAGTAGAGAATTAAACTAAAGCTTGCCCGAGCTATAGTAAGATTAAAAAATTCCATGCACAGTGCAGTTCCTCCGAAACACACAAGGCCAAGTTCTCCAAGGGTGAAGCCTCGATGGGCCAGCCGAATCGCCACATACAACGTAAACTGATAGAATAATGCACAGAATATTACTTGAAAATAATTTAGATCTGTGTACATAATCAGTCCGCCATCTTTTCGAGTAGAAGAAAAAGCAACATACGTTCCCAGAGTCCAAAATTTTGTTGCTGAAAAAAGATTTTGAGGCCGAAGATGCCGATCGTCACTCCTAGCGTGAATAGGATGTAGTATATGGTCCGTCGCATCTCACTGCGAGGCACAGAGGCTCGTTCACCCTCAACGACGTTCCCGCGTCTCAGATACCGGGCTTCGTGATACCACGAAGCACAGACATGGAGCAAAAGGATGGTGGAGCAGAATGTCGCAAGATCGACAAGGTTGTAACGTGCCTGGACCAAAGCTGTTAAGGCTGTGGGGACGTTGGGAGAGTTATGGAACTCGGCTGGAGCTTCAATGAGCCATCCTTGTGGCAGCGAATCTTGTGAGGCGCCGTTTGACACGAGCCGAAGAGCGGATATTAGGAGACCAGCGGCGATGAGGGGGCCAAGAAGTAGCCCCGTGAAGACACCGTCGTCGCATGACTCTCTGTATAAGCCGACAAGTTATCAGAGTCAGCGATTCAAAAATCGGGCAAGCCTACCTGTAATTCTTGGGTACCGTCATCCATATAAAACCAAAGTCACTCTTGGATGAAGTCACGAGAGCGCTGAAGCGTCTGAGATCCGGCGTGCGAGGAGAAAGAGAAGGTTTTGTGGTTGAGGAATATCGGGAAGATGGATGTAGTGATATGGGCGTAGAAGTAGGTAGGGAACGCGAAAATGTGGTATGGGTCCATAGACTATACAAAACAACAGCAAAACTAAAGAAGAGTAGCTCTACATTTCGTGATTGAGTCAACGTGTAAATGTGGGCAAAAACTATCTCACCTTTTACGATCCACAAATTATGGTTTATGATATCATGGTCCGTATTGGGGAGATTGTATATGGTGTGAGATGCGTACAGGATGGCGCCAAGAAGAATATGAGATTCTCCACATTTGCGAAAGTCAGCAGAGAATGTCCATGTCCACGGGGTTAGATACAATGGAATGCGAATCTCTAGGAGTCTAGGAAAGAAAGTGGTTTCATGAGACGCGCCTCGACGCGAAGAACGTGGCACGACAGGTGACATATGACGCTTGGCCGAGCTCTTGATATTACTAGACGGGCGGGCAGGGTTTGGTGAACGCGATCGAGTAAAGGGCGCTCGAGGGGCAAGTAGCGTTGGACCGCAGGCAGAGTCACCTGAAGAGTTCGCATGTGGACTGCGGCGGCGTCGGAGAGACGACGATCCTTCCAGAGCATCGTCTTTGGTTGCAGATGAACTGTTACGCGAGTCTAATCGCCCACGAAAAGCCCCAAGTCGTTCGTCCTCAGTGTCTGAATCTTCATCGCTACTCCGTGAAGCGGAACTACACCGGTTTAAATGAATGTAGAATGACGTTATAAGACATCAAAACCATACCTGGATGACCCTGCCTGATAGCTCGTAGTCCAACCCATGTTCGTTGCCGTGGATTCTAGTTTCGAACGAGCAGCGTTGTTACTGCTATTAGAGTCGAGTCGGCGTCGGGCTCCGCGTCCATTTTGCCCTGATTTTCGCGTCGAGTCGCCACCAGTAGTTGCACCCCTAGACGATGGGGGCGAAGGGGAGGAGCGTGAGCGAGGCAGCTTGACTTTTTTTAACTTCTTATTGAGCACCAAGTCGGTATTTTGAAGGTTTTTGACTGGTCCAGCCGATGAGCATTTCAAGAGTTGACGTGTTTGCCGTTTTGCCATTGCAGCGCACGTGATATCTGCTTGGTCGTGTTTGAACTGGGAGTCACCTCCTCGAAATGGTCTAGACGCGAACTCGTCCTGTATGTAATTTAAAATATTGTTGTCACTATAAAGGTTCCAACGGTGCTTTTCTCTTCCTGGGTTTTTCCAGATCCAGTCTCTCATGTCAGACACCGTCTATCTCGAGGACGTCGAAGCTCCTAGTCCTCGGTCGCATGTGGCTCCACCCAAGGACGATGGGCGTCCTTCTAGCCCTGATAATTCCACTCCAACTGTCGCGACGCTTTCTTCTCAAGGAAGCGGTACTATTAAACGTCAGCGTACTCTTGTGGATATGTTCTCGGGCTCCCAGGGAACCCATGTGCCTCGAGAATCGTCGGCAAAGAAGCTGAAGCTCACGGTCTCCGGCAGCTCATCGTCACTAAAATCTAATGGTTCATGGACGCTGGGAGTTACAAAGCTAAATTCCATACCGTTTTCCTTGTCGGCGTATCAGGAGACCCTGACAGAAGAGGAGAAAAGACTCTTAAGGCTTGAGTGTGAGGTCATGGGCAAAAGCTGGTATGAAACTTCGAAAAAAAAAACGTTCCTCTCCGATTCATGGTATTGTTTTCTTGTTTAGGCTGAAACTCCTTAAAGACGAAATCAAGAAGCCTTATTTTATCACGCTAAAGAAGTTCCTTTGGGAGGAAGGAGTAAGGGACCCAGAATATAGTGCTCCAAAACTCAAGATATACCCTGCGCGTACGTTTTCTTCTGATATTTGCACCCCACTTCCTGTAAACCATGAGGCACCCTTGACAGCAAAAAATATTTACGCATGGTCGAACACGCCTTTAGGCAAAGTAAAAGTGGTCATATTGGGTCAGGGTAAGTGACCGTGCTCGGAATGAAAGCCGCGACTCCAACACTGAACAGCCCACTTTAGATCCTTACCATGGACCTGGCCAAGCTCACGGTGAGGATAGAGTTTGTTTTAATCGTATGTATCATAAAATTTAACTGATAATTGCATTAGGGCTCTGTTTTTCTGTACCTACGGGCGTTGCAGTACCCCCTTCATTGCGGAATGTGCGTGTGTTTCTTATCTTTATTCTCACTATGTGGACATCTGACACCGGTCGGATGATTTTTCTTCGGAACTGGAAGATCTACATAGAACTCAAGGAAGAATATCCGGAGTTCGACATTCCCAACCACGGGTGAGTTGTTGGCTCGTGTCTCCTCAAGTGACTGTTTCATGATGCCTTGTTCAGAAATCTCTCAGCGTGGGCGGCAAACGGTGTCCTTATGCTGAACACCTGCCTTACAGTTCGCGCAGGCGATGCAGGGTCTCATTCTAACAGGGGTTGGGAAGAGTTCACGGACAGGGTCGTGGATACTGTTGATAAATATGGTGGTGCCAATCTTCCGACAGTTAGTACACCTGAAAGTGCCGGAATTGGCCGTGGTGTTGTATTTCTTGCTTGGGGGGCATGGGCAGGCAAGAGAGTTGCAAAGTTAAACAAGGTTTGCACTACGCCTGTTTAACGATTAGTATTGCGGGCTTACAGCAGGAATGTTTGGTAACCAGGGCAAACATCTAATCTTGACAAGCGCAGTGAGTTGATTTGGAGATAAGTCGGCATGTTTTGCGCCCTGACAAGATCAAACTTCTTGCAGCATCCTTCACCTTTCTCAGTTGACCGGGGCTTTCGGGGAAACAACCACTTCAAACTTGCAAACGATTGGTTGGAACAAAGATATGGCGTTGAAGGGAAAGTCGACTGGTGTAACCTTGAAGTCACAGAGGAACTTTGAATTTTAGGGATTTTTATCAAGATGCCGCGGTGAGGGGGCCGATTGATCCCTTTTGTAAAATGATCCCCAAAAACCTCTAGCGCCCAGCAAATTTGACGTATTTCCACCAATCACACTAATTATCGATGAGGATAAATAGGGATAAATCCGTTTATGTCCTTAATTTGAGACATATCTCACACGTGTAAGCGAGTCTTGAGAAGACAGGGGCATTAAGCATGAAGGATAATCTAGGATAATCGACAAGTTTATTATGCATGTACGCCACCGCAGCGTATTCTCGTTCAAAGGAAGGATCCTTACAGAGTCGTTTCACACATCCTGCTTATGCAAACCTCCGAACCGTAATATTTAATTGACCTTGACAAATTTGGATGATACAATACATTTTATCTAGGTAGGATGGACTAAAGAATCAGAAGTGGGTACAATAATGAGATAGCTGTCCGATAAATTACATGTAGTCACAGTAGATTTCTGGTGGTCCCATTAGTCCTGATTTATGAGCAGATATTACAAAAAGATACAGTGGAAGTCCATTATGGTACAGAAATGTTGCCGTCAGAGCCATACGACCCCATTGATCGATAAGTGTATCGCTGGTGCTCCTGTTGTTGGCTGCGAAAAGAATGGCTACTGCTGCCCGAGGTTTCCTCATGCATGGATGGCCGGTCCATGGGGTGAGCGGACTGTGGACTCTGGATCTGAGAAGGCAGAGGATGCGCCTGATTTAAGGGGTATTGGTCAGTAAGGGGGCGCTGATGACCGAATGGGATAGGAGCCTCGCGATGATGGGATGAATGAGGCTGCGGCTGTGTGGGGGAGTGTGAAGTAGGTCGTGGCGGGCCCCCCGAGCGGATGTGGTCGTCGTGATTCTCGTAAGGCGGGCGATAAGCATAATGGAGGCGGGGGGACTCGACACAAATTTCGCTTGATCGCCCGACGAAGTTTGGACTGCTATAAGAGCCGCCCAAGTTTCTCTCTGTTGAATGAGAATAAGAAGTTGAAGATGTCGGGTACGCGCTAGTGGGTTCTGGTGAATGTGGGCAACGTGACAAAGAGGTGGGTAAGGACGACGGATGGCCGGTATAGTACGATGGGTATACAGGTTTTGTCGATACAGGCGCTTGTACAGATGGGTGATAAGGAGGTTCTGGTCGGGGGTCTGCATTAGAGTCGTCCATGGTATATGCGTTTTCCCACATGTCAGCATCGAGTACCTGCAAGCCTTGGGATGAGCCTAGGATAGCGGCAGGTGATAGCGAGCTCGTGCGTGGCGATGAGCTATAATCAGATCCATGGTAGAGTATGTCGTTAGGAAGTGAGCCACCGCCACCGTGCTGATTTCCTAATGTCAATTTAGGTTTATCTTTGCCTGTCGGTCCCTTTCCCAGTGACGGTCGATCGTCTGGAGGCCACCCTACCAGCTTACGAAGCTTGGCATTTTCTTCCTCCAGCTCCGACACTCTGTCCTCGAGAGCCTAATTATAAATGATGACGATCCAGGTGATTAAAAAGCAATTTGACATTGGCGACATGAAATAAACGTACGAGAAGGTGTGCGGCACGGCGAGCACGAAAAGCTCTCTGCACGTCGCGGGCGCGGTTAGGTGGGAGGTTGTCGTTCCTCTTGCGGCCGCGCTTGGATGACATGATGTGGGAGAGGAAAATAGGACAGTTGGGGGGTGAGAACTGGGGTTTGTACGAGCCATTATAAAAGGACACTGGCAGGCAATAATCGAGATTCAATCTAGTTTCCTTGTTTGGACGTGATCGGGGGTGCCCTTTCTTACACGACCCTAAAGGAATCTCCCTTGCAGCCTTCTTTACTATCCCGGGTCCGTCTCCATTGCCCTGTCATACACGCGCCCGTAGTTTGGGCTTTGTGGCGACATGACCCGGTCCCCAGAAAATAAGGTCTTTGCTCCCTGTTTGGTCTGCCACTCACCCCCTTTATCTTTGGACTCCGACGTGTCTCACAGCAAATTTCTTCAGTGTTATTTCACGCTTTCACAAATCCAAGCCACTCATCTTTGCGAATTTACTAGTGACAAAAAAAAAAAAACCGAGACGGCCAGCCTCTGTGAGCCTCGGTGCCACTTCCACCCCTTTATTCCCTTAGCCGGGCCATTAGACTCGACTTGTCAGAAGACAATGGAAATCATACTACAACTCAAGGTACGAAAGCTTCCGATTTTTCCACCATTCTCAACTCCGGCCTGCTGCCGCTGCTCGAGCCTCCTTCCTAGCCGCCGCCTTCTCCTTGTCTCGTTTGGCAAATAATTTGTGGCGAGGAGCTGCCTCCCGAGCAAGCGATTTATTCGCTGCTTTATTCTTTTCGACGTAGGACATGTGTTGGGCGCCACTGAGAGCGGTGAGGGAGCCAGTCGTTCGCTGGGCCGTGGGGAATTTTGTGGGGCCAAAGTCCTTCGAGGTGACGGTTCCCGCAAGGTCTCCCTCTACAGCTCGGATGTCTGAGCCTAGATCCGCCTCGCTCTCGTTCGCCAACAAAACTGAAGATATCAGCTCAATCTGTTCATCGCGCGTTCTGTAAACGAGGTCGGGCAAATCTTCAAGCCCGTCTAGATGTGTGATAACCTTGAATGCGTAGCCCTGATCAATCAGAAATTGTTGCCGCTTCGTGCTGTAGAACATCTCTTGTGTGTCCTTGGACACAAGCGAGTAGAAAAAGGCGTTAAATCCTTCATCGTTACGGCGTTTCGCACGGAGAATTCGACCTGATAAAATCAGATTTGACTCCCGACTGTTTAGTAGAAGTACCCACCTAGGCGCTGTGCTTCCTGACGGCGAGATCCAAAGTGAGACGATATTTGGATGAGGCAAGTGGCTTCAGGCAGGTCAATTGATGTATCTCCGACCTGGTTTCCGTTTTGGGTGTTTAATTCTCCTCAAAAAATCAACAAAAGAGAATTAATGGTACCTTTGACAGAAAAATCGTGTTCACTTTTGCATCATGTTGGAACCAAGAGAGAACTCGCATCCTCTCAACCTGGCCCGTCCCGCCATGGATGAAAGGCTTGCCGAGCCGTTTGGCATATGCCTGAATTAGGGCAACAATATTAGCGAGGGACAGAAAAAAACTTTCGGGGTGGAAAATCTGACCTCGAGTGCATACACGTTGTCAGAAAACACAATGACCTTGTCTCCCCTGTCCTCATGGTACTTGATCAAAAACTGGCACGCTTGGAACTTGTTAGGGTTCATGCAATAAAGCAGCATGCGCTTCCGTGATTGTTCACGAAGGTATTCACGGTAGAACTCTGGCGTCATCGGACACCACACCTCGGCGCACTAGCGCAGAAAATATAACAGATCCTCAGATTCATTCCAATGTGAAAAGAGGAGCTACAGTACCTGGACATTGGCGATGTGACCTTTCGCGGCAAGGTCCCTGTGATGGCAACATAATTAGTAATCATAATCATCATAATCATCCCATGGAGAGGCTGAGAAAAAGCCTTTCGTACATCCAGTTCGCTTCGTAAAGTTTGGGCCCGATCATGTAATTTAGATCTGCGATTTTGTCGTCTTCTCGCACAAGCGTTGCTGAAAATAGAGGGAAAAGTAAAAATCTAGGTGTAAACCAACTGTGGCGGCCTTACCAGTGAGCCCAAGTTTTGAATGAGCCTTGATGGTGGTAACAACTCTCCTAAACATGGCAGCGGGAACGACATGCACTTCGTCCAGCAAGATAAAACCCCATTCCCTTGACGTCAAGAACTCCATCATTTTTTTAGATTCGTGAGATCGGTTATGGGTGTTGGCCACCATTGAATAAGTCGATACGACAATACCACTCTCCCCAGCAAACTGTAAATTGGGGTGAATGCATGCTCACGATGAAGTATCTGATCTTGACGCTAACCTTCTCTTTCTGGTCTGCAGTGAAAACCGCAATCTGACGATCTGTGACATTAGACCAAAGCATAAACTGCTGCTTCCATTGCATTACGGACACCCTGAGGAAACCGACGATTCCGTCACGTGAGAGTCCAAAGGTGAAAAGAAAAGCTCACGAAGAAGTGCAAAGTACGAGGCAAGACTTCTTGATCGTACATGCGGCTGTAATGCCAACCAAAGTTTTCCCAGCTCCACAGGGTAGGACGATAATGCCTGATCGAGCACGCCTGAGAACGGGGACCTGGTTCAGGTAACAGAGCAGATAGAAAGAATAGAAATGAATACCCGTTACCAAACATCTTGCTCAGGCTAGTCTCCTGGTACGGTCTGATCACCGTTGCAGGCTTTAGATCTATATCGAGGTTAGCGTTCACAGTGTCGTTTCGGAAGTCATATTCCTCGAGCATAGGATACTCCAGCTCATTGCATCTCCGTTTTACATCCTAGAAGTAAGATATAGGTGCATGCACATTAAAGGAAACAGTGTACACACATCGATTTTTGAATCTGTGATTTCGAATGCATGGACGTTCTCATCATCCTCCTCGATCTCGTCTGAAATAGTCCTGTGTCAACAAAGAACAAATTGGGACTCGTCAGAAACCCACCCGATTCTACACCTACAACGGAGGTAAATAGCTCTGCATCGGTAACACTTCGAGTGGCTGCTTGAATAGTAGGGTCCGCGGTCTTCTCCGTATCCTTACTAGTCCCTGGGATGGTGAGATTGCCCTTGACTGGCGCCTTCGATGTCGTAAATGTGGCAGCCTTGATGCTGTTGTCCGTTTGAGCGGTAATGAGCCGGGCCTCGCGGATGACCCTGTCTTTCAAAAGCAGTTGTAAAGTTTCAGGGTGGCTTGATTCGACGAAGTACTTGTTGTGTTTCAGGACGAGTTTGACTTTGCCATAACTTAATGTACGCTCGCGGATGAAGGAAGTTATGCTTTCATGTACAGGCACCTTATTTCCTGCATCAAGACCTGAAAAGGCCTTTATTCTGAAGAGGACTGTACCTTCGACAAGCGATTAAGAACCTTCAAATTATGAACTATCAGCTCTGAGGACCACAAGTGATCAAGTGCAGAGCACACGGACTTCAATTATATCCTCTGTTTGCAGCCCGACTGAGACCGCGGCATAGAGCGAGTACGAAGTGAGTTTGTATTCGTGAATAAAGGCCGGTCTGGGCGACACATTGATGGAACGAGTACCTACGTAACAACGCTGTAACATACCTGCTAACGGGTTCGCTTATAGCGGTCAAGAAATCCTGTGCTTGCTCCGCAATGGGTGAAAAAGCCTCCAGTATGATGTGACCATCTTCAGGACTAATCCACAAAGGGCGCGAAGCATGGTCAGGTTTCAGATGCAGCCAAGAAAAGTCCTGGTCCATGAAGATATGTGAGACAAGGCTGTCTTGTTGGCGCCGGTGAGCTTCGAGAGAAGATAGGTTGGAGGGTTCCATTTCCTTTAAACGCCGCGCCTCGGCAAGCTTCCTTGTCAAGGCGCTGAAGTTGATAGTGGCACCTTTCGGAACAAGAGACGTATCAGGTGGTGAGGGTGGGATAGCGTCGTCTTCGTTGCCCATGACGGTAAAGTCTTCATCCTCCTCTCTCCTTGCCCGTTTGGTGGACGGTTCTGCAACGTCTGTTGATGGATTAGTTCAAGCGTGAGGTCGTAAATAGATGGAAATTGAAACCTTCTGCAGTTCTCTTTGACATGGTCTAAATCCTCGAGTGGAGGGCTGAGTCGAGAAATGAATTCTTGTGGCGGCCCATTGTGTAAGCAAATTGAAGCGGAGTCGGAAGTTAGTCATCGTGGGACTTGCAGAGTCTTGCTTGTTTTCGTAACCACCACCATCAACTCTTCTGTTTTATATTCTTCCTGTCTATCGACTGTACTCTATTTCTTGATTATATCGCCATGTGGAGACCTGCAACTCGCCAAATCACTGGCACGAACGATGGTATGTACGTTGACTTGTGGATTTGTGATTGATTTTTTTATTTGGGACAATCAGTACCTCTTGGCCAGCGTCGTCGCTTTGGCCCTGCACCTGCCGAAGAAGCAGCCCCTCCCCAACTTGCACAGCCTTCTCCTTCAGCCTACCCTCGTCCTGCAAATAGTGACGATAGCAGACGTGGCAGAGACGATTCACCCGTTAACGGGGACACCAAAGGTAAGCGGAACACCGATACAGCATAATTCTTACATCGCCTTTCTCGCCATTGCTATTTCGGAGTAACCTTCGCCTTTGTTTCGAAATTTCTTGCAGCTCACGTCATTTTTAACGTGGAGGATAGCACCGACTCTAGCCGATACTGACTATGATACTAACCCTGACCTTTTCCTGTTTGTTACTTACCCTAGTTGACCCTAACGCCCCGCGCAAACGACGCAGTCGCTGGGGAGACGCTAAGACAGATATTCCCGGTCTTCCTACCGCCATCTCTGCTGCCGGTGTATCTCAGGCTCAGCTCGACAATTATGCCATTCATCTTCGGTTAGAGGAAATTAACCGCAAGCTCAGGCTAAATGATTTCATTCCTCCTGAAAGAGAAAGGTATGTGTCGGTGCCTTTGCCATTTGATGCATACACCCACCTGTGAATTCAGATCTCCCTCCCCTCCTCCAACATACGACGGGCATGGTCGCCGAACCAATACCCGCGAAGTTCGCTATCGCAAAAAGCTTGAAGACGAGCGCATTCGACTCGTTGACCGTGCAATGAAAAACGACCCCAATTTCCGTCCCCCGGTCGAATATCACCAACAGAAGCGCTCTCAGCGCCCCTCTGACAAAGTCTACATTCCCGTTAAGGAGTTCCCAGAGATCAACTTCTTCGGTCTACTCGTAGGTCCTCGCGGCAACAGTTTGAAAAATATGGAACGCGAGAGTGGCGCAAAGATCAGTATTCGAGGCAAAGGAAGCGTAAAAGAAGGAAAAGCTAGGCCGGATCAATTCGCGGATGATGCGGAGGAGGACCTCCACTGCCTGGTTCTCGCCGACTCAGAGGAGAAAGTCGCCGCATGCGTCAAGATGATCAATAAAGTCATAGAAACTGTGAGGAACAGATTGAGATTATTATTTTATCTTGGGGGCTTACATTATACCAGGCAGCTTCTACTCCTGAAGGCCAAAACGTCCACAAACGCAACCAGCTTCGAGAGCTTGCCGCTCTCAACGGAACCTTACGCGATGACGAAAACCAAATCTGCCAGAACTGTGGTGGGGTTGGCCATCGTAAATACGACTGCCCGGAGCAACGAAACTTTACTGCCAACATTATTTGCCGTGTTTGCGGCAGCGCGGGCCACATGGCTCGTGATTGTACCGTGAACAAGGACCCGAATGCTCCTATGCCTGTTGGTGGTCCAACGCCGCCGCCCAGTGGCAGGACTGGATTTGATTCAGAATATGCCAGTTTGATGGCAGAACTCGGAGAAGGAGGAGGTTCTGCTGGCGGCGATGCTAACGCCGCCTGGTCCGCGCCGAGTATGGCTCATGACATCACTGCTGGTGGTTCTAACATTCCCCCATGGCGCCGCCCTGAGTCATGGATACAACCTTCGAACAATCAATCGCTTCAAGGCGGATATCGCCCACCTCAAGGTTACGGTGCAGGCTACGGCGGTGCTGCGGCTGGTGGATACGGGGGACAATGGGCAGGTTATTCAGGCGCGCAAGGGTATCAGCAACCTCAAGACTACAACTACGCATCCTATTATCAAGGCCAATACGCCCAGCAACAGACCAGCTAATCGAAACACGTTCTGATTTCCGTATTCACCTCTAACACTCTGTAGCGCCATGTCTTACAGGCCTTGATCGCCCTTTACAACTTCATTGATCATCGACCTCTCACTTCATCTTTTTTCAACCGTGTCTATGTTCATCAGCAATACCGTCACACTCAGAGTATGGGAGGTAACGGACAGCAAGTATTCACATATCGTTCGTGCCCTGGACGACTGACGAAACAGCAAACACCGCTTGTAGTAATTACTGTCCTCACTGTAGTCCAGATTTCTTATTCAACTTTGACTTTCTCTGTGATCGCTTCTGCGTACATGTACACTGGCCTCCTATGTGCAAGAAGTTACGAATTGGCAGATATGAGCTCAAAAGTCCTTGTGTTTTCTTTTCTTTTTCTTGCTTTTCAAAACCTGAGCATCGGGGCCCATCTCAGTTGCAACGTTATCAATCTTCCTTTTCCCTTGCACTGATTGCTTTCGAACGAAGCAGGAGACGAAAAAGCCATTGGTGGCATCTTCTCCTGGTGAACATCGTAACAACGATGCTGCCTGACCTATGTGTCGTTAGCATTCAGAAACCACAAATTAAGGTATATGAATTTACTGGGATCTTCCATTTCTTCGGGTAGACCGCGGCGCGGCCATTGGGGCAAAACTTCCTTGGGATTCGCAAGAGCGAACAAACCTTCTTTTGCTTCGTCAGAGTTGAGGGATTCTCGTACGACACGTTCGTTCTCTATTGCGTGGATGCTGCAAGTAGAATACACTATTTTCTGCACGCCAGGGACTGTGAACGAAGAGACCCCAAATCTTTGAGTGCCTGGTATGAACGATCGGGATATGATTTTTATGGCTCACATCGCATCGCATGCTTGACCATCATGACCTGGAAGCTTGCCAGCTTCTGAAGACGCTCTTCATGGTCTCCTTCATCTTCGATTTCTAGATACAGTTCAAAGCGGAGTTAGGTGCGAAAGCCACTGAAAACATGCACACCTGCCCCAAGAAGATGGTCCAGCCGATTCACTATCCCAGATCCGCTACATGAAGGGTCCAGAAGTCTGTATAGAAAGGATGAGCTCGACGAACATGGGAACACGCATGGACAACTGACATATGCGTGACTCGTGTGTATTTAGGATCGGATGGATCAACTGTCAGAAAATCTGCATTCACTGGTTCCACGTTTTTACAGTTGGCTTTTGATAGCATTGTCGTAAGCGTCGTAAATCGTTTTTTATCCCGCTCAAAGGCAAATAACTAAACAAGAGACTCATTATTTACGCAGCAATGAGTTCTGGAAGCCCGCTAACCTTTCCTTTGCCTTTCATCAAGGCACTCAGGTGGGATGTCTTATTCCCAGGTGCAGACGTGGCATCAATAACACAACTGCTATCAGTCGCAGGCGGTGCTAAAACCGCCGCAGGAAAACATGAGGCCTTGTCCTGTAGAATAATTTTCCCAGCCTTGTAGAACGGATCTTCATGAAAGACTGTTCGAGGCGAGAAGCTAAGCAGATCAGGTATATGTTCGTCGATCACGAAACCCGAGCTATTCAAAGAAGGGGATGGGCGAGGAACCGGTGGTTGGAGCATGAAACCTACTCAGATTGGAAGGGGTCGGTCAAGGTGAAGCCACGAGCTATTAATGCTTTAATGGCTTCGTCTGTGGACCAAGATAGGGTATTGACGCGAACATAACGCGGTATACGTGCTGCCACCAGACGGCGATCAATGTTGTAAGGCATTCCAGAAACAACTGAAAGAACGCACCTGCCCTCTGATCACCAGTTTGTGCCAAATCTGTATTCGCCTTGGCCCCTCGTTTAATCTTGATCTTTTGAAACTCGCCATTTAGACGAGTCTTGTGACGCAGGATTGCCTGCTTGACGGGTCCGTCTCCAGCCTGAATACCAGTAGATAACAGAAGATCGTGAACCAGGACGAGAGCAAGATTCAGTGAGGTTATCTTTCGCTCTTCCTTCAGGAGTTGAGTCTGCTTTATGACATCCACCAATACTGATTTGTCTGTGAAGCAAATGTTTATGGCACGCTTCCAGACTCTACTAGGACAAGACGGTATCTCACATTTCAGAGTTTCGATCACAAGAGCAGCTGTCCGCTTGCGGTCTTTTTCGGGAAGCGTAGCTAAAATACCTTTTATCGAGCCCTGTTTTGAATCCAGGCGGTCCAATGTCTTAGAAGCTTCGAAATAAAAGTTCATGTTTGATGGAGCACTAGACACAGGCAAGTACATCAGGAGTCTGACAATAATACCCCATACAACGGAATTGTACATTCTCCCTATGACAGATGAATTCCAATTCCAACACCCTTCCTAACGGCTTACCTAAAGGAAAAATGAGTCAGTTACTTGCTCCAATTGAATGACAAGTTGCAGAAAGTCAGTCAAATTTGGTCGTCACAGCTGGGATAGACCCAGTCGGACAATGTAGATAAAGTTTGGAAGCATCATACAAAAAAACAATGGCGGAAGGACGTACGCTGGAGGCAATTAGATAGTTATCGATAGCCTTGCAGGAACGAATTTATGTGGGCAATGGTAACCTGTTGATCAAGAATGCAAGGGTGTTTTTCAGGTAAGAAAATAATCTCCGCTTCAAAAAAATTTCACGCTTGTGGCGGCGTCTAATTATTCATCACGCGTTTTCGTGTTGTTGTCACTTGAGCACGCAGCACGCTCGTCCGCTTTTTCTTCTTGTGCAGTTCCGTCACTAATTCAAAAGTCAGTAACACTCTCATCTGGGTTGCGATATGTTAATTGTTTTCCATTAGTGGCTGCTGTAGAGACAGAACTGTACGACATTCTGGGTGTTCCTCCAACCGCCAGCGAAGGTACTGAATTCTCGAACCCCAGGAAAGACGTTACTCATATTGTCCCAAGCCGAAATAAGGAAAGCGTACATGAAAAAGGTGCTTACTTCGACGTTGCTCAAGTCTGCCACTAAACATATCTCATAGGCGAAAGAGCACCACCCTGTATGTATAGCCTCCTCGATTGATGACGCCCTTGTTCACAAGTAACGACCACAGGACAAAAACCCCAATGACCCAAAAGCTCATGCACGATTTCAGGAGATTTCTTCCGCGTGCGTACTTACATGTTCAAGATTCCAAGGTATCTCACAATCAATTAGTTACGAAATCCTCAACGATCCTCAAACACGAGGTGTATACGATGACAGAGGGATGGATGGATTGAAAGGACATGGCAGTGGAGGTCCAAGCTTTGACCCATCCGACATATTCGCGCAATTTTTCCAAGGAGGAGGCATGTTCTTCGACCCTGCTGGTCCAGATGCGCGTGGGCATGGACCAGAAGTTATTCCGCATGACGTAACTTTGGAGGATCTATACAATGGGAAGAATGTCAAGATGAACATGGAGAGAGAGGCCTTGTGCGGACAATGTCAGGGGTGAGTGACTCCCCATTGCCATTGTCATAGGCTCACTGTAAGACCCAGTTCTGGAGCAAAGGGCAGCGCCAAACCAAAGGCGTGTGTCAACTGCGAAGGGAAAGGATTCACGATTATACATACCCAGGTTTGCATATTTGCGTCCGCTCATAAATGATGTTATAAATTAATTGCCTATGTAGATATCACCAAACCGCATAGGTTCTTCGAGGGTCATGTGCAGTGAATGTCGCGGAAATGGACAGAAGTTGAAGGAAAAGGACAGGCAAGTTGTTTCTAATCCAACCGCATATTCCATCGCACCGACTAACACAAAACTTTAAGGTGTAAGAAGTGCAAAGGCGAAAAGACAGTCACAGAAAAGAAACGTCAGGAGATATTCATCGAAAAGGGCATGACAAATGGTCAAAGGATTGTGCTTCCTGGTGCAGGCGATGAAGGAGTAAGTCTGTCACGTCTTGTTTTTTTCTTGACATCTTTGACACGGATCATAGCCTGGAGTCCCTGCTGGTGATGTTGTATTTGTCCTGAAAGCCACTCAACACGAATCGTTTGAGCGCTCGGGCAATGACCTCTTGACACATGTCAAGATCACACTCTCTGAGGCGCTTTTCGGCTTTTCGCGCATCCTACTCACACATCTGGATGGTCGAGGAATCGAAGTCACAAGCCCTCCAGGCAAAATTCTCAAGAATGAGGACACGATCGTGCTGCGCGGTGAAGGAATGCCCATCTACAAGCGCCCCGATGAAAAAGGCGACCTCTACGTCATCTTAGGTGTTGAAATGCCTGATGAGGAATGGCTCAAGACCGTAGATAAGAATGTGCGTTTTCACGATCACTCGCACTACTTGTACCTCCATTCTTATGGCCCTATCAGGCCCTCGAGTGTCTCCTTCCACCGAAAAGGAACAACCCAGATCCTTTGCCTGAGACCGTTACCGAAGCCGAGTTCGAGGAAAGCGATATTCTTGATGTGCGTTCCAGGTCTTTCCCGGCCGACCAGGCCTTCTTTGACGAGTTTTCACCCCAGTTTGGCGGAGATGATGATAATGATTGGGAAGATGAATATGAGGATGAGGATGACTATGAAGGTGGGCGACAGCCTGAATGTAACCCGCAATAGGTCACTGTCACTCCTTTGTCACCAAGTATTTCGCTTTCTTCGGCGTCGCCCAATTTCGACTTCCCAAGGCCACACTCTTCGCATACGCTCATTTATATTCCATAATACTCGTTACCACCACTCATGCTTGAATTTGACGTTACAACCAGACCCTACTTATTATTTCCTACTAGTAATCTTAATAAAATACCTTTTGTCGACGGATAACTTCCAACTAACCTCTGACTTCCGCCTCTTCAAACAATCAAAATGCGCCTATGTACGATGGCGGAATTAAAGGATTGTGCGAATGGCGCCAATACTTATTCCAGGTTGGGGTAATAAATTTGAATCTGATACGTTCTCAAGTCGCCGATTTGTGGTGAACTATACTGTATTCAACGAACTTGAAGTGCGCATTGAAAGGTCACACACTGTTGATGATGACGATGGAACTGTCACTGATCAGCAAAATAGCTCCCGCTCCTATACTCGTCATGCCCCTTTCGTTTCGTCTAGCTTTTTCTCGCACTTCAACAGGCTGTCGACTCAGTAGCTTCCCTCAATGCTGTATTGCTCAAGACGCACTGCCAGCTACCTTATCAGTTTCCTACTGCTCATGACAATTGCGAATCAAGTGCAAGCACAACCCGCGCGAATCCTAATTTATTCCGCAACTGCAGGCTACAGACACGACTCCATCCCCACCGCAACCGCCGCACTCAAGTCGAAAGGAGCGTCAATTAATGTCGAATTTGATTCTACAGAAGACAAGGCTCAGTTCACTGTAGAGAATCTGAGCCGGTACGACGCGCTCCTTTTCCTTAGCACTACCGGTGAAGGTGCGCCCTCAATATGATCCAACGCATCGTATTACTCGTGAATTGATCTCGATCTCCCACCAGTTCTCGATGCAGCGGGAAAAGCAGCGTTTCAAAAGTATCTAAATATGGGTGGCAACTTCATAGGGATCCATTCAGCATCTGACACACTTCCTAACAACACTTTCTATGGTCGCGAAGTTGGTGAATGCGCCATATTCTTCCTTTTCTGGACTGAACCCTGAGTGGCGCTCTATATTGATTGCCAGGCGCTTTTTTCGACTATCATCCTGAACTTCAAGATGCTGTGAGCCGAATAACGCCTTGCATCACTATTTCGTGCACTCACCGCGAATGGGGATCTAATGAAATAGGTTGTCAATGTATTGGACCCAACTCACCCTAGTACGAACATGCTGCCTCCTGAATGGCGCATTCGTGATGAGATGTTAGCCTTCTCATTCAATCGAAATTCATAAGTCAACCTGATCTTTAACAGATACAATTTCAAGTCAGACCCCCGAAAACTCGGGGCTACTGTTATCCTCGCTGCCAATGAATCCAGTTATATTGGTGAGCCTCTGACTCTGGTGATCGGTTAACGTGAGGATCTCAAGTTGAATGTCGAACAGATAATGGGCCTCGCAAATATGATGAAGGAATACCTCACCCCCTCGGTATTTGCTACTTACGATTCACCCCTGCCTTTGTTTTTCATTATGCTCATTTTTCAGCATGGTACCAGCTGCATGGCGCAGGCGTAGACGCTGACGAGGAGAACTTGACAGGGCGGAGTTTTTACACCAGCCTTGGGCACTTGTCTGAAACTTGGCAGGTTAGTTGTAACGATTTACAAGACATCATCCCTGTTCATTCATGTCCGCCAGGATGAATTGTTTTTATCTCACGTCCTGGGTGGCGTCTCGTGGGTGCTGCGAGGTAATACAACCCGAGCGACGAACCCAGATGCGATGGTTGGAAATTTCGCTGGTCAGGTTGCATCATCGTCATCCAATGAGGCAGGGTTTGCAACCATAGTTCCAAGCCCAGCTACTACCTCTCAGTCAGTCCATCACTTGTCAAGCCAAGCTTTTGATAACGTAGCATAGGCCCTCCAGCGCATTTCTTCATGGCATTCCAGTTGCTATCTGTGTTATAGTGGTGGCGTTAGGGTTGACCCACTTACTCGGGTAAGACCGTTGTATGCGGAAGAGGTCCCCGTGGATTTAGATACCATGTTTAGCGTGTAAAACATGAGGAGTTATTGTGATGTCCACGAGGCTGAATGAGGTGCCGTTAAAGGTCTGAGAAGGAGGGACCGATCTGGGATTCCGAAAACCATTTCAAGCGTATTTTTTGCGAGGTCCGTCACTAGGTCATGAGGTCTTGTATATGTAGAAACCGTGGCCGACTCGGGAAATCCAGACAGCATATTTCACGAGATCATGTCTCTATTCCGTATTAGATATCTATATGTTTGTATCCTTGAACCTGGGTGCCATTTCCAAGCGTCAACGTGTGGTGAATATTATGAGACCAAAAACGTCAACGGACCTTGCTTTCGCGGAGCATATTCAGGTACTTCTCTGAGAGCCACTTGCAATTTTCGTAGTGGTTGACACCTTCCCCCTTCTGGCACTTTTCCAGTTCGTCCCGAACCAAGCGAGCCTCCATTGCTCTAACCCATGATTCCCGAAGGTGTGCGTCACGCTCCTCGAATTTAGCTGGAAAAGTTTTCGACGCTACATAAGGCAAGTATCGTACAGCATAGAACGAGGACGACGGACCCTTTATTTCCTCTGCTCGGAGTTGGTTCAAGCTCATCGTGGTTCAGGAAATGGCTTTTGTTGGACATTATTTGCCTTTCGGCGTTGATCGATATTGATCGACGGTTCCAAGGTGTCGTTCTACTATTCCCCTCTGCCTGGCTGAACAAGTTTGAACAATTATCAAACTGAATCTCGGAGCCATCATACAGTATACCTTTTCAATCGTGTCACTGACTGTGATGGCGCTTTCCGCTCTTCTTCCCCGGCGACTGCAAGGCCAATCACATGCCTTCCACAATTTTGAAACACTTGAATCTGATGATTTCTTGAATTATTAATTAACTCATTCCCTAGACTCTCCGACAGGTGACCAGTCGTATTCCCCACAACATATGTCGTACCCACTCAGCTTACCCGTGGAAGGACCTCTCATTACCGTCACACATCGTTAGTGTTCGATATCTTCTTTAGATCTCTCACATTTCTTACTTCCAGTTAAATGCAGCGAAGCCTTCCCTTTGGATTATCGAGTTACACAACGGAGTAGACAACCGCTTGACAGATACGCTTATTGACCGTGGACTGAAACCAGCACTCGATACCGTTGAACGGGACTGGCGTGAGCAGTGGAGGTCAGCTCAAGCAACAAAGGACAAACACGGCGGCAAAGGCGCATTAATCATTGTGGGCAAAAGGGATCAAGACAAGTTCTTCAGCAACGGTGAGTCGCTATCGCAGATCGTTCTTTACTTACACTCATTCATCATTGAGGTCTTGATTTTGTCAACGTCGTCCCAAATCAGAACTTTTTCCCTAGTGAGCAGTTTTCCATCTATCTCCAGCGCGCTCTAATTCTCGCCTAGTTACCTTCAACCCCCTCTTATCTCGTTTGCTGACGTTCCCAAGTAAGCGTTTAAATGTTTGCAATCATAAGTTTGGCGTTGACTGAGAGCGCTCAGTTCCCACAATCGCTGCCATCAATGGCCATTGTTATGCTGGCGGTTTCATGCTCTCTTTGGTATGCGATTACCGTGTGATGACAGATGGAAGCAAACGTAATGCTTGGTTGTGTATGAATGAGGTGAGGCGTTGTCCTGCTACCATCCAAACCAAAAAATCTCAACATATCCTCCAAGGTACATTTCGGTGCAGTGTGGCCCCTATCCTTCGCTGGTATTTTGCGCGCGAAAGTTGGAGACCTTCGACTACAGCGTAAGATCGCCCTGGAGGGCCACCGCTTCACAGCAAAGGAGGCATACGATCATGGGCTTTTGGATCATCTCGTTGCTGGGAATACTGCTGATGTCTTGGCTAAGGCTGAGCAAGTCGCTGATGAGTTCTGTGGCAATGCCCAGTCTGGTGTTTGGGGATTAATCAAAGTATGTGTTGGGAGCATGATCAGCGGGACGATGCTTTCTCACTCGGCGCCCTTTAGATGGACTTGTACCGCGACGCAGTGGCGACTATTGGACAGAACCCGAGAATTACCAATGCCGCCATTGAAGATGCTGCTGCACGGTCAAGGTTGTAGAGTATCGTTGATCTATTGTCGTCACCTTGTATACCTCCAAGTCAGTGACAAATATCTCCATGTTTCGACATACCCCCGACATGTTCCTTTAAATAATACGTGGAGATAGCCTTAGGCATATTCTGGCTTCATTCGACTGACACTTTGCGAGGTACCGACGACGAAGTCCGTTGCATCGCTACCAACTATGTACTACCAACTCTGGTCATAATTTCAATGTCATAATAGTGATTGATGAGGTTGCCCAGACACCTTCCGCAGCGCATACCATAAGCGTACAGAAGGTGCGATTGAACGCTCCTCACACTTTCTGATGCATTATAGATTTGACAGATTGCAATCAAGGTCATTTCAAAGTCTGTGCGTTTATATGGGCTTCAGACCTGAGCCAAGAGTTTCAGAGACCACATGCAGCGGCCTTCTCAACAACCACCTCGAGAATGTAGCAACGACTACATAGCGTGGATAAACTTAGGCCACTCGGGAATTCATCTCCATCACCTGTTGGGTTTTCATGCTTGTGGTTGTGGAGAACTCCGGCTAGCGACAGCCGTACAACTATAAAGCAAGCATCATGGCCATCGCAGATGTTCCATCTTTTTTTCTTTTTCCTTTCTTTTTGCCTCTGGTTGGGCACTGGTCCCCCTCCTTTCCCCCTTCCTTCCCCCCACCTTCTTTCTCTCTGGCAGACTACCTGGACTTACGCTCAAGAGCTGGTTCCAAGTTGCTATTTTACAAAAAATCATGCATTTTTCCACTTTTCTTGCTGGTGTTCTTCTCGCTCTCTCTGCCAATGCCCTCCCTACACCCACCCCAGAGCCAAAGTCTGGCCTGATCACTCTGCCTCTCAGGCGCCTTGAGCAGCGGTCAAGCGCTCATCCCCTGATCGTGCGTCTATTTTGGAGCTTTTGTTACCATATTCAGACCTGTTTTTTGTGATATACAGGCTCACCAACAGAACATCAACCGCAGCCACCGCCGTTATGCGCGAATGACTGGCCGTCGTGAGCCCTCCACCGAGGAGCTGCACGAAAACCTCCGCAAACGTGTCCTTTCTGTAGAGGGTGAGGAGGGCCTTCAAAGACGCTACAACCGTTTTGTTCCACCTAAAGGACGGGCCGTCGGAGAAGAGGGCGACCTTGAGAGACGTTACAATCGTTTTGGCGTCCCTAAGTCAACCAAGACCAAGAAGGCTGGCTCAGGTGCCGTGTTGGCCTCCTCTGTCGCTGCGCAAGCGAAGGCGAAAACCAACCACACCAAATCCAAGAACGACAAGGGCAAAGGCCACATAGGTGGCAATGGCCACGGTAAAGGTGTCGGTGCCACTGGTGCGGGTGCAGGTGCAGATGCTGGTGCGGATGCTGGTGCTAGTGCGAACAACGGCACTGATACTGGTGCTAATACCGGCGCCAGTGACACCGCTAGGTATGTTCTTTCTATTCCCGTTATTTATGACGCGCACTCACCTGTTCCAGTACCACCGTTGCTGATACCGTGACTGTTGCGAACACCCCCACTGCCGCCAACTCTCTTGGTCTTGACATCGAGTGCGTCATTTGACAGTTTCTGTCTTCCAGAAACTCACCATCTCATAAAGGGCCAACGATATTGGGTACCTCGCAACTGTCCAGATCGGCACCCCTGCTCAAGACTTTTCCATCTTGATGGACTCTGGATCAGCCGATCTCTGGGTCGGTGCTGAAAATTGCCAATCTGAAGACGGTGGCGATTGTGTATGTTATACACCTTCCTTGACACGACTAATCCTCTGACATTCATATTATTGTCCAGGGCAACCACAAATTCCTTGGGCCCCAGGGGTCAAGTTCATTTGTCAATACCAACCAGCCCTTCCAAGTGACCTATGGAACCGGTGCGGTTTCTGGTGACATCGTGACGGATAATATTGTGCTCGCTGGTCTCGCGCTCAATGCACACAAGTTCGGTGTTGCTACTACTGAGAGTGTCGAGTTTTCGGATGATACTACTCCTTTCGACGGCCTCATGGGACTTGCGCAATCCGTACGCGGCAAACCGTTTTGAAAATGCTCTGTATACTCATTACATGATAGACACTTTCACAGCAACAAACCTTGACTCCGATAGAAGCGTTGGCAGATCAAGGCTTGGTCGCAGATGCTATCACATCCTACAAGATTTCTCGCCTCGCTGACAACAAGAACGACGGCGAGATTACATTTGGGTATGTTCTTGTCAAGTGAACTTCCCTTTCATGTTTCTGATGCCATTGGTCAACTTTCTTAGCGGCCTCGATGAGACCAAATTCGATCCTGCAACCCTGGTGACTCTGGATAATGTCAGCCAGCAAGGCTTCTGGGAAGGTGATATGGATGCGATCACTGTAGATGGCCAAGACTCTGGGCTGCAAGGTCGCACCGCTATTCTTGACACTGGCACAACCCTCATCATCGCTCCCCCTGACGATGCCGCTGCCGTTCATTCTCTCATCGATGGCGCTCAAGATGCTGGCCAAGGTTTGTTCACTGTCCCATGTACCACGACCGCAAGCATCGCTTTGTCATTCGGTGGCTCGTCCTTTGCCATTGACCCCAGAGACATTGCGTTCCAGCCCGTGGACCCTGCCGACCCAACAGGTGACTGCATCTCTGGTATTTCAGCTGGTCAAATTGGTGGTGCAACGGAGTGGCTTGTTGGCGACGTGTTCTTGAAGAACGCATATTTCTCGACGGATGTCACCAAGAACACCGTCAGTCTGGCAAAACTCGTTTAACGAGATCCAGCATTCATGATTTTTTGGAATTTCAATGCATGATGGTTGAATTTTTCTGTAAAGCAACTTCGCTCGGGTAGCTTCCTCGTAATGTTCTCTTGTATGTACTTTTACTGTCAGAAAGAATGGAAACCCGATTCCAGTTCCCTCAAAAAGTTGTGAGCATGGTATTATGTCATTGGTATATTATTCTTGGTATGTGGTCAACAATGAGGAACCCGTAAAAACTTCCACCTGCACAAGGGCTTCAGATAACCCTCTTTTCACAGCGTGTTTCAGCGTGCACGCCTTCACAGTTGCGGTCGCAATAAGGCATCGCACATCGGCGACATTTATACGCACCCCAGTATCCGCAGACGGAACATAAACTCCGTGGAGGGTAAGGAGACGGAGCTGTTTGAGCAGTCAAGTATGTAGGGACCGTAGAAGGGAGGGAAGCAATATTCTGTGTGCCAACAACGGATGAGTTCACCGGAGAGGACGGACGGCGTTCTTACTGATTCGTCTATGAGAGTAGCAAGGTTCTTGCGGTAGAGCAAGGCTGTCCTAACGTTCATGGTGGACTTCTTCTTTTTGGCGGCCGCGGACATTCCTGCGATGTTGAGGTTGCGTTTGTCGGAGATGGTCTGGCGTGCACGCCCCTTGGCAGATTTCCCTCCTTCATCATCGTCCTCACCTGCGAGAAGAGTGGGTTCAGAGTAGTTAGAACGCTTCGGAAGTGTAAGTAATGGTGAATGGATTCTAGTAAGGCCATGAGCCCTTACCTCAAGTTCGTCGAGATGCCGTTTTGTCCGTTTAGCGATAACCTCAGGTGCCAGGCCGACAGCGGCTACGTTGCGTGGTTCTGTGTGACAAGAGGGGAATCAGGATGCTTGGTTTGGAGGAGTGCGGTAGGGGCGAAGTAGATTCTTACGCTGTTCTCTTGTTTTCCTGGGTGGCATAACAGAAAATGTAATGATCGGCCGACCCGGAGTGGATACAAGAGCACGCCATCGATTTCAATTTCCATACTTCCTCCTTATTACTCCCACCTAGCTTTTCTCTATCGCATCTTCTGAAGTCTGCTTGATATCTACCCTCTTACTTTCTTACGAGATGGCTCCTGCAGTCGTCCCAAAACCTGCTCCCAAATTGCCTCCTCATGACTTGCCAACCCCGGAACCCGAGTCGCCCATGAGGCCAAGGAAGCCGTACCGGTTTTCCACTCTCTGCGCAACAGTGGAGAACCCAGACATGAAAGATCAATACGGCAGTAGTTCTGTGCCCATTTATCAATCGGCCACCTTCAAAGGAGTGGGCAACGACTTTGATTACTCTAGAAGTGGTAATCCGACTCGTAGCCATCTCGGTATGTTATAGAGCTTCATATTTAATTGTTGTAGAAGCTCAGGTCTCGTACAGAACATCACATCGCCAAAATCTCTTCAGCGGAACATGCATTCGTTGTCTCATCTGGAATGGCTGCACTTGATGTCATCCTACGTATTCTCAAACCCGGAGATGAGGTGATTGCAGGAGATGACTTGTATGGGGGTACTAACCGACTACTTGGCTACATTCGAAACCATGTTGGCGTGACCGTTCATCACGTCGACACCACCATTCCCGAGGCACTACACAAGTTTATACACCCCACAAAGACAGCTATGGTCCTTCTAGAATCGCCCACCAACCCACTGCTTAAAATTGCGGACCTTGCAACCATTAGCAAAGATGTCAAGGAACGCGCACCTAATGCCATCATTGTCGTCGATAATACTATGATGAGTCCATATTTGCAACGGCCCTTGGAACACGGGGCAGATATCGTGTACGATAGCGCCACGAAGTATCTCAGCGGTCACCATGATCTCATGGCTGGTGTCGTAACATGCAATCGTGATGATCTAGCCAAAGTATGTGACATTGTCGCCACCTTGTTTTATACTTATCGAACCCTGTCGTATAGCAACTTGCTTTCACCATAAACGCAGTTGGAAACGCCCTGACACCTATCGATTCCTTCCTTCTTCTCCGCGGAATTAAAACATTAGCTCTGCGCATGGATCGTCAGCAGGCCACTGCAAACGTTGTTGCTGATTACCTTAACAATCTCGGGTTCCATGTAAACTACCCAGGTCTTCCCGGCCACCCCGGCCGGGAAATCCACGAACGTATTGCGGACGGAAATGGGGCGGTTCTAAGTTTTGAAACCGGCAGCAAGGAACTCAGTGAGCGTATTGTGGGCGGAACAAGACTTTGGGGTATTAGTGTAAGCTTTGGCTGCGTGAACAGCTTGATTAGTATGCCTTGCGTCATGTCGTGCGTCGATATTTTATGCTCGCCCTGGCACTCCCCGTTAACAGATTGATCAGGCATGCTTCCATCGATGCCGCGACGCGAGCGGCTCGAGGTTTGCCTGAGGACCTCATTCGACTATGCGTTGGCATTGAAGATGTGCATGACCTTCTTGACGACCTCGAACGTGCCCTCATCGACGCAGGGGCTATTGAGTACAATGTTACGCAAAACAGATACGTTAGAGTCAGCGGTCCGGATGCTGACCAGGCGATCGCTCGTGCTGTAGAGAAACTTGCGCTTGACCAAGACGACAAGGAGTGGTTTGTAAGCGCCCCCGGAAAGGTCATTCTTTTTGGCGAGCATGCTGTGGTCCATGGTGTGGTAAGTCTTCTGAATCAACAAACAAGTACCTGGCGTTCTCTAGCCCCTAAGACGCTCATCGTTCCCCCGGTATCCTACACATGTGTACTTGCTTACCGCTTTCTTTTTAGACAGCTATTGCCGCTTCAGTAGATCTCAGATGCTACGGCCTCACAACTCCAAGGAACGACGGCAAAATTTCGGTACGCTTTCACGACATCGATAATTTCTACCATGAATGGAACATCGAATCGCTGCCGTGGGACGCAGTGACCCCCGTCGTCGCGGGCGACGAACATCCGGAGGCTCTCGATCAGAAGTTGATGACTGCGATTAGTGACGGCCCACTCAAGGGGCTTGAAGGCAAACGGGCTGCCTTTGCTGCAGCTCTGGCATTTCTTTACCTGTACCTGACTCTCGCACAGGGAGAGCAACGGTATGTTTCGTTTCTGTACCCGCGGACCTTGCAACTTACCCCTCTATCTCAGTCCGTCGATCAATTTCACAGCGCGATCAACACTCCCTGTTGGAGCAGGCCTCGGCTCTTCGGCCTCCTTCTCGACATGCGCAGCAACAGCTATTTTATTATTACAACGACGGATAACCATTGCTGCACCACCGGCACCTACATCACCGAGCATTCATGTATCGCATCAAGGCCGTCGCGCTCTTTCTCCAGTCCTGGCCGAAGAAGTCAACCGTTGGGCATTTGTGGCTGAGAAGGTTCTCCATGGAAATCCTAGTGGCGTAGACAACAGTGTCTCCGTCTTCGGCGGTGCCTTGGGATATACCCGTGCAGGATTTGAGAGGAAGAGTGGCATGGAAGCCATCCAAGGGTACGCACCTTCCGTTTATTGGCTATTGGATCTTCTTACGGAACATCCATCCCCTAGATTCAAGTCGCTGAGATTCTTGTTGACCAATTCCAAGGTCCCGCGAGACACCAAGAAGCTCCTCGCCGGCGTTAGCGAGAAAAAAGTCAATGTAAGCGGTTTACAGCTGGGGCTTCACACGGAGTGTATGATTGACTCGTGACTACCCCCCAGGAACCCGAATTCGTGAACGGCATCTTCAACGCCATCCAAAGCATCAGCGATGAAGCCAGGAGGGCCCTAGCGGACCCGGAGATGCCTCGTGAGACGTTATTGGCAGCCTTGTCTGTAAGCTGCTTGTTTCGTTCTCGGTTGTGAAATGAAAATTAATCGTGTTTTAGGCACTCATCCATGAGAACCATCGTCATCTCGTTACCCTAGGCGTCTCGCACCCGTCATTGGAGACCATTAGGAGTACAACAGCCGCAGAACCTTATCAGTTAGCTACCAAACTGACTGGGGCCGGTGGAGGAGGATGTGCGGTCACCTTGGTGCCGGATGGTGCGTATGGAGACTCATTCTACGCAGAACTTTACTCATACGGCATTGGTCACTTTCACCCTAGATTTCAAGGCACAGGACCTTCAAAATTTGATCAACCAGCTGATCCGCGAAGGCTTCCAACCATATCTCACATCTGTGGGAGGAAGTGGACTGGGAATCCTATCACCATATGACTATCGTTCGAACCGCAGATCTACTGCATCCCGCCTCGTAACTCAGGCCCAAGGACAGATGACGCCCCCAGAAACTCCAAACCTTGATGGCGACTCACCATCTCTGGACAATGCCACCGCTGGCCCCGAAACGCTCCGTCCGTCCCTCGAGACGCACTCAATCTCCGAACTCTCTTTGTGGGCTGAGAGCCTCGGGCGTTGGTTGTACGTCTGAGAGTGTTCAATGTACACACGTAAATTTTACTTCATCCATGTACAAAAGTTAGATTGAGTTTCTGCGCACGATTTCAAATGTATTCAAGAGGAGCTTGTGGCGATGTATTATGATTCTTGTTTGGAGCGACTGAACCACCTCACCTTGAGGAACCACATAGCTGTAGAAAGATGGGTTGTTGCGAGAATTTCCTTGCCTCGTGGGGGTTGAAGATGGCACGCCCTGCATTGTGCCACCCCTTACATACAACAATCTCCTTACTATTGACGTCACTACTTGTGAGGATATAAGCTTCCAAATTCGGTAAGCAACAAAAAATGACCCTGATCTACGAAGGTTGTTGCTTCTTTGCGATCGAGATTAGGCACGCGTATGTAGGTTTTGCATCTACGACTCAATCTGATTATTTCCATTGTCCAAATTAGTATGTGTATAAAAGCTAAATTGCAAGTGTTAATACAGTAGATATAGTGATGGAATGCGACAAAAGATGATCTGTAAGAAATACAGGTGGCGACTTAGATAGCTGTAAAATAGCGTGAACACTGAAAAAATTGAAAACATGCGATTTCGAAAGCATAGATGTCATCTTGGAAGCAGAATAGATTTTAGTGGGACACAGAGCTTGGTAAGTTTACTCCATGTCGGAGTCAATTTCCTCGGGGCGTTCACTTGGTCGAAGCATGACAAGACGTGTTTCTTTGACTTCTAGATGCTTAGCACCAAAGTATCGTTGAGTTTCAAAACTCCAGCTAACGAGAATAAGTGAGAATGAATTGATCGTTTTGAATCACAAACTTACTCAAGGTTTCCTTTCACCCAGCAACCTAGGCCTTGGATATAGCGCGCTACCTCGGAGTCAACCGAGGCTCCCCATGAAGGGAGGCGTGCTTGTGCTGAGAAAAAGCGCTCCATGAGCTCTTTAGAGTACACTCCGACGTGGTCCGCGGCCTCCTGCAGCGTCATGCCGTTGTTCTCCATGAGTACAGTAACAATATTGTTTCCATCAATTCCCTTGCTTTGTTCCATATCGTAAGAGTACACATCCTGAAGGAATCATTAGTTTTGCTCCTTGCAATAAATTATAGATAAAATCTTACATTTGCCCAGCAAACTAAATCGCAGGCTGCCCAGTAAATTTCGGTGAAGGCTGGGTCATCGAAAACCTCGTCGGGAAGGTCTGTTCCAAAGCAATATTCTATAAGTCCAAAGCAGAGCCGAACGGCGCTATTTTCTCGACGCAGCGCAATGAATGCGTCCAAGTCAAGAATTTGGCCTTGCTCCCGAAGTTCCGCTTCCTTGACGACACAAGCACAATAGGTTTCCCAGTGCTTCAAGAATCGAGCAGTTGCTCGAGGACCACACAGACGCATAAAACGTTCGCGGAATCTGGTGTAATGATTCTGTGAATAGCGATTGATAATAGTGAGCAATCGACGTACTCTTTGGTCATGCGAGAGAACTTGGAGCGATCATCCCAGTCAGAGTGTTTCATTGCGTTGAGGAAGATATTGCCTGTTGAGAGTGCATCTTTGCCATTTTGCTCGTCGCTCAATTCGTCGAAGACAAAAAGAACATTGACCTGACATGGCGTATTAGACATTATCAGAAAGAAGAAAAACTCTCTCACAAAGTCGCAGCAAGTCCTAAACTGCTCGTAACCGGAGTAGTTATACACATGAGAGACCAAAAGTTCGTTGGAACCTAGGACGAAGAATGCGCGTTTCCTGTCGGTGAAGACATTGTAGCTGTTGATCCATGCACGAGACTCTGCGGCACCCTTCTCATAGTGGGGGTTGACGCCTCCGTCTAGTGGACATAACGCCAGAAGGTCAGGGAGTAGAAACTGCTTCGATGAAAGAGTCATAATTGAAGAATGGAGAGGGCGGAGAAGAATGTTGGGGCTGAACTGGGTAGTTTTCTGGAGAGAAAATAGGTTGCTGAAGTCTGCTTTTATAACGCAAGGGTACTCACAGCCCAGTGGAAAAATTACAGGACGCCCGATCATATCTCAGCATTGAAGAATATTGCGTTGTAGGGCTTCATGGTGAATCTAAAGATTTATTTGCCATGCAAGGTGGGGAGGATTCGTACCCGTAATGGACCGTTCCGCATTAGGAGATCGGGCGACAAGAATCTGGTACCGAATCTCGACGAGCGGCGTTAACGTCTCAAGTGCAGAAGGGGCTATACAGTAGAAGAACGGAATATGCGGCAAGCCAAGAATAGATGCATTGAGCGTCTATAACTGAATCTCTGAGTCTCAAAACTGATTTGTGTACGCCGCTACATAACGTACGTGTACCTGCCAAAGGTTTATGTGTATCTCTATCTGATGCCTTAGACTGTTGAGCATACATACCTTTTGATAATTCCGGTGTATTATTTTAACCATGTATGAGATAAATGTATCGTCCCTCAGAGGGTACAAGGGAGAAGGGGCAGAATCCAGATCAAATGGAGATCACGTTGTGAAGCCTGGTACTTAGCGCCGAGTTCTCAAAGTTCGTGATCCTATGTCTGATCCCTCCATTCTCAACAATAGCTCCGCGACGGACAGCGACCGCCGCGTTGGGATCCACAAAACATCTAAGAAATTGACTCAAGACGTGACGGCCCGGAGATACCGACGTGACTCCGGATTCGAAACAAGAGAGTAAAGGGGTCAGTACTAGTCAGTACTCAGTCCCTGGCATTCCGGTGAACCATTGATACCGTCGCGTCGTAGCCGTATGGCGCTGGAAGCTCAGTGGCCTACTCAAGGCGTAACACAAACAAAGTGTTCTGATCAGACTGATCTTGAGCCTGAGGGAGAATACATAACGCCATTCATGATCTCATAACAATCTTGCTCACCATTCTCCAAGGCGATTCTCTAAATGCGCATTCTGAAAGCTGCAGGCATCCAATTTCCTTTGACCCTTTGAAAGAAAAGCGAAATAGTCAGACGGGGTTGAGCGCTAGGGCTCTAAACAAGTAAGCTGATAAAATCGATTACGAATGACTCAACATGAAGTGAGGCCTGAGGCGCAGAGAACGGAGGCGAGCAACTGAAGTGCACGCGACGACATCCACACTATGCAAACAAAAGTAACCCCACAGGAATTGAGATACTTTCGGGTTTAACGGCCATTAAACCGCGATGAACAAGGTGAGGCCATTGGATGGGGTTTTTCGCCTAGGTTGATAAAACGAGGATAACGGAATCACCACTGAGAACTCATGGTTGAAAGAAACAAATCAGGATTGATGAGGTATCAGACGTGTTCCAAATCATAATTGAATTTCCTGAGATATCCGTTAGGTGACTCAATTCTTCGCTGGTGACCAGTGTTTGAAGGGTTCAGGACATTGACTTCCTTTTGAGGGGACCGCCACCGGGAAGCTGGTAGCCGAGCGCTGGATGCGGGGTGGCTGACGCTGAGAAACATACGTAGTTTGGGGGCCGGGAACACCGGGTTGATGGCTGTTGATGGTTGTCCAAAGTCGCATTTACTTTGGAGAGTCACGAACCTCGTCATAGTTCACTAAAACAGGGGTACCATGAGGCACAGTTGACGGAAAACTCCTTGGAATTATTGCAAAGCTTGTCTCTGATACGATGTTTTGAATTTTTTCGAGCCTTGACTGAAGAGCGCTGTTGCCGCATAAACGAAACACTGGATATGTTTGACGTGCTGTTGACGAAAAAGGAGACTATTCTGCCGAGGAAAAAAGAAAGGAAATTGAGAAGTAATAACTGAATAGCTACCCAGCCTTTGATTTCGAATGTAAGGGAACGTATCGTAGGCACACGTGGTTATGGAGAGTGCATGAAAAACCCAAAGATCATGGGCGATCCGCAGCTTGCATATTGAGACTGCACGAGATACACTGAACCCAAATAATTAGCTACACAATCACGAGTAATACCGGGTTGTTACGTACCCTTGGAACTAGCGAGGGTGCCACTTCAGCACGGAAATTCAAGATCCTTACCGCAACACAAGCAGATCACGCAGCCTGGCGAGTATTCTTCGCCAGCAGGCCATCTAACCTAGAGATTAAAACTTGCAACCCAAACTCCTTGATTAGTTATCCAATATCCAAGTGCAAATGAGGAACAGGCTACTGACTTTACGTCCAGAAGAGTTGCCAATAAACATAAGCAAAAGCCTCATGTCTGAAAAAGCGATCCCGCGAGCGAGTCGCCAAGGAACAGGATTCTGGCATGACTGATAAGCTGGGAAGAACATCCATTTTCGACCATACAGGAGGATCGATTCTTGTCAGAAGGACAACCATGAGGTCAAGCGCCTCATTGCCTTGCCCTCTCAAGTAGACATGTCCATGTCAGAAAAGCTCTGTAATAAATAACGTCAATGAGCCTTAATAAAATTACAAACCATGGAATCCTCGGAGAGTACTAATGTCGCGCAACATTGTGAAGAGCCCAGTTCATATCAGCAATCAAAAGTTAAAAGTGGGATGTTGATACAATTTGAATCTAGACAGATAAGATTATAAAAGGAACAAACGTGCAACAATAAATCGTAGACCGTGACAGATCTCAGAACCAAGGAACATAAGCGATCGAGGGCGACTAGAAGCATATACGATAGCTTGCATATCTTCCACTGGTCTCACTTGGTCTTGTAATTTTGACCACCTGTCCTCGACGAAGGCCATAATATCGCGCAACGGGATCCGCTAGTTGAATGCGTGGTAGCTGCGTCTCCTTGAGGCGACTGGTGGAACGTAGGTAGCGATCCATAGAAGGAAATGTGTAACGCACTATTTTTCCAGTAGTAGCTTCTTTTCTTCTGGCGTTAGAACATCGTGGCGCGGAACCAGGGTGTGGTGAACGATATTGACGAGAAGATCTGATTCGGAGAACTCCTCTAGTCGATACTGAGAAGCCATAGCGACAATCACCTGGAGAACACTATAAATTTTGCTTTTTAACCCAATGGGCAGGAGAAGTTTTACTTTTCGGGCGGAAGGTGTCATGTTTCCTGGGAAGACGATGATGCCTCTTTGTATTGACTTCTCTTCCATAATACCAAGCAGCCTGGGAAATTGTCGTTGAATGTACTGCAGACAAGGGGAAAGGATGAGACACGCACTTTCGCATTGTCTTCACACCTACACTCTTCTCTTCTGAGAAGAAAATAAAGATAGAATCGGTCGGATTACTTCGCGAGGCGCAAAAGAAGTTCAATTTGCCGCGACTGAGAGAGGCAGAGAAAATAAGCAAAGATAGTAGACATGGAAAGCGAGAATATTTACTCGACAACCCCACTTTCGGAAGCATATGTTGACTTGAACGTTGCTAGATCCATGTGGATTTCATCGTCAGATACAGCAAAGCCCTGCGTCGGCTCAAACGTCACTGTCGCATCATAGTAAGTTATAAGAGGGTTACCCTGTCTCTGACTAGCTCATGAATAGTCCTATTCACTTTCCAAAGTTTTGCAGACTCGTCGACGTCGCCCATGAGTGTAAAGAGCAGAAAAGTATTGAAACTCCGATCGATCTTGACGAAATTGTAGCCTTGGTTCACTTTTCCTCCAGTGACCATACGATGCCACCCCCAGCTAATAATGTTACACCATCGACGCTGACCCTCACCAATACAGTCATGGTAAGAAAGAGAGAGAATCATGATTCAAGGATCTCCTGACCCAATACCCAGACCAGGCTGAAACCAGCAAAAATCTTTAAGAATTCGGTCGAAGCTAGCCCAACGCCCCCACCTGGACAGTCTCAGAGAGCCTCAAACACTGGGCCACGACAAATAACCGGAATCACATTCGATGACCGAGGAGACACGCTCTTGACAGCAGCAGAGGACGAAACGTTCCGATTGTACAATTGTAAATCTGGCAAGCAAGTCTTCTGTCTTACGCGACTTCTTCGCAATCTGACTTGATCCAGGTTTACAAAGACATTATATTCCAAGAAATATGGCGTTGACCTACCAAGGTTCACTCATAGGAGCTCGGCCATAATTCATGCCTCTACCAAGGAAGACGACACGATCAGATACCATTCACTACACGACAACAAGTATCTGCAATACTTCAGAGGCCACAAAGGGAAAGTGATATCTCTGGAAGTCTCTCCTGTGGATGATGGATTCATGTCGGGCTCTATGGATAAAACAGTCCGTCTATGGGATCTTCGTTCACCCACTTGTAGAGGAATGTTGACTCTGCCCTCCTACCCCATCGTGGCCTACGATATCGCATCTCTGGTGTTTGCTGTCGCAGTCAACCACTACTCTCGTATCCTCCTATATGACCCCAACAATTATGACAAAGCACCGTTCTTAACGATCACTCTTGAAGATCCCACTCTCGCCCAAATCAGTTACCCACCAAGACCAATCTACATGACCTCTTTATCCTTTTCTTCCAACTCAAAATTCCTGTTGGTGGGTTGCTCTGGCGACGCACATTATATTCTGGACGCATACGAGGGGCATTTACTTGCTAAACTTGAGGGTCATGTCGGATTAGAGAGGCGGTCAATATCTTCGCCTCCAAGCATTGAGCCGTCCAAGGGAAGCAGCGGGGAAGAGGTTAGCTGGACTCCTGATAGCAAGTATGTCATAGGTGGTAGCCTTGATGGAAAGGTGTTGGTGTGGGATGTTCAGGGTTTGGAACCACAAACTGGCCCAATTGACCTGAAGGCCCATCCGAGGCGAATACCCCCCCTTATCGCATTTGAAGGCCATCCAGGTCCATCAAGATGTGTAAAGTTTAACCCACGCATTGCGATGTTATGTACAGCAGGTGCTGAACTGGTGAGTCACATGATTATTCATCATACAAAGAGCCCTTGTTCTAAATTGTGTTATTTAGGCCTTTTGGCTTCCTGATACGTCCGGAGATCCTGAAGATATTGCCCGGGGTCTTCTTAAAGGATCTCGACCCAGTTGATTCAAGCGGTAATCATCTCACTATGCCCATTGATCACCGTCTACTTACCACTCGGCCTTGAATCAAAAATTAGCACAGTATACATACACACGTTTTCTCAAACACACATATTTTGGCAGAAATGAATTCTGCTTTTGGCTAAAACCCTCCTTTACAAGCCTTTTGGGGTATTTGGGAAAGCTGGTTTTCTAACGTCGTTATCAGAAACGTCAATCTGTGGAAGTACATGGCACGCTAACAGCGCCAGAAGCATTCTGAGGCTCAGCAGGGTCTTCAGCTCCCCTTTGGAAACAATTAATTCGGATGTTTGAGAAACGGCGCACCCATTGGAATAATTGCCTCGTGCAGTCAAGCATGTGTAACCGCCACATCGCACATAGAGCAGTAGTTTGGCATCTCACTGCGGTTAGAGCAATATATACGGCTCTATGATGCCATTGCACCGACCGTGGCTCGATAAAATTTCATGGCCTATCTAATGCATATATCGAAATAGTTGATTGCGAAAGCTCACGCGCAACCTTGGGACGGGCTGATCGGCCCGAACACCGAGCGCGAGACATGCGAACACGTGCACTGGAGGTACCTGAGCATGTGACAAGTTTTAGAGACGTGGCAGCGGTAAGATGTACTGAAATTTCAGCTTTCACTCCCTTCCTCATCATCAGTTCACGTTCTGCTAATAATGGTCAGGATGCGCGTTGCCCCTGTTCTTACAATAATTTCCATGTTTGCTCTGTCGGTGTCAAAAGGTAATCATTTGTTTTCCTCGGTATCTTGAGAGCCTCTCCGGTGAACTTTTTTTTCACAGTTGCCGCAAACGAGTCCGCCGAACCCGCAATTTCTGTCACAGCGAATTTTCCAGAAGCTAACCCATTTGGTCGTGCGTCGACATTTCACGTCTATCTTACTATATACCTTATGTGTTGATGCAGACGTTGTCAATGGGGAGAAAAATTCACTGCTTCTCAATGTCGAGAACAAGTCAGGCCGTAATGTAACCCTGGTTAACGTCGCAGGCTCCGTATCTCACCCTGAAACCAGTCGGTTGGTGAAGAATGTGAGTAGCCAATGCGATGCTGTATATAAACAGTCTAACTTGCTTCTGCTTCCTTTTGTCAGCTTACCGCTGCAAAATTCGACATTCCCCTTCTAGAGGGCGTCAAGTTGGAGGTTCCTTTTGTATTCTATAGCGAGTATGTACTTAATTCATTTCTCTTCGGCCCTTCGTTGATGACTTTCTAGATTCAAGGTAATTTTGGTTCAAGGCGTTTCTTCCCATCGATCCCATCGTTGATATGTTTTGTAGCCGGGTGATATTCGCTTGAATGTTTGGCTTGAGCACTTTGTCGACGTACGTTTGTCATCTTTTGTCTTGTAAATTGTGGGTTGCTCAGCGTCCAGCAGGGCCGAACGTACCGTGTTTCCGCGTACGACTCGGTGGTTACAATTGTTGAACCTGAGATGTCGATTTTTGACTTCAAGCTGTATGTTATCCCTTTTAGAGACTGTCATCTTTAACGAATGCTTTTTTTAGCATTTCGACATACCTCATGGTCGCTGCCATTATTGGTGGCTTGTCGTACCTGGCGTACATTAATTTCGTGCCCCAACCCAAGAAATCCCGTTCCAAAAAGGCCGTTGCTTCCTCGGTTTCAGCTCCAGTTGGAACAGTGACTGCGACCGGCGCGGGAGGCTACCAAGAAGAATGGATTCCTGAACACCATCTGAAGAAGTCAAAGAAGGGCGGCGCTGCCGTGAGTGGAGAAGAGCTTAGCGGAAGTGAGCTCAGCGGCACTGAAGGCAGGAGGCGAAAGTCTAGGAAGTAGTTTTCGCCAGAAAACGTACGGTGGTCGGACCAAAAATTTATACAGCTGTGTATTTATTTCATTCCTGATCTTTTTCCAAACACATTTGGCACCTAATTCGTGGACCGGCGCTTTACGTGGTCAGCTTCATCTTGTAGCTGCCAACGCAGATTATACGATGCATTTGCTGTCAGATAATCCAGAAATGGTCATCTCAGTCTGCCACGTCGCACCATACTATTAATATAGCTTGGACCACCATTCAGTCGGTATTTTCAAGCTTGTCGGAGTAACACAAAAGGCGACAAATGTCCCGTAGCCCGGTCGTGGCCAAACACAATCAGTTCACCCAAGCGATCCACATGATATTAGGCCGAGTTAGGGTGTGGCGTAAAGTTTTTCTCCAGTGAGAACTAGCTAAGTGCTTCAGATCGTCTATCGGAAGTTGTAATAGTGCTTTTCAAATCTAGCCCTCTGTGACGCCACAAGTTCTATAGATATTGGAGTTTCAAGTCATGTCAATGACACGGAAAGAGGATAGCACCGTGTGTCCACATTGCCACCCGAGTTCGGATGAGACATTATTTGCCCGAACATCGCGGAATCCTAGAAGCGGGATGCAATAAAACGGGAGGTCAATATCTTTAAACCTGAAGCTTGTCACGGTACATTGTTCGAAGCGGTTATGAACCGCCCGGTTCCAGTAATCTTACTAGTTCTGGGTCGCTGAGCGCTTGAGCCGCAGCTCTCTGTAGGGCGACTCGGAACAAGGTTCAATCCGAGATTGAAATTCTTTTACTTGAAATTGTTTCCCAGATGGTTTAGTTTGAGATCACTTGGCACCGTGATGGCATGCACCTTGTAGCAGACCCTTTCGATAAGTTCTCCAATCACTGCAAATCCGACACATCAGCTTCCTTACGACTTACAAAGACAGAGCCCAAGGATTCGTTTGACCTTTTCTCAGTCGTGAGGCCTTGAGAAAGCAAATGATAGCCCCGCCCAGGATCAATCAAGGCCTGGGTCGCCCGCGCCACACCAGACTCTTGAATTCGCAAATGAACGTTTTTTTCTTTGAATCCTGGTCTATTGGGGCGATAGCCCTATGTAAGACTCGTAAGTACGCTTCTACGTATTGTCCTCTATCGTAACGGCCTCAACATCTAGAAGACACTCATTGTATCAGTCCTTCGATCCTCGGGCGTCGACTTTCGCGGCTGAACCACATCAGGGTTACAATCATTGGCCAACTACAAATGATTCTTTTAGGCCGGGTATACATTTGATTTATTCTGACTTGAGATATCAGAAGGTAGTTTTGATGGAAGGATAAGATTGCCATATTAGAGTCATACATGTGCACAGATGCAACAAGCGAAGCATGGTGTGCTAGATATCAGAGTGGGGGTGCGTAGACAATCGGAGACGGGTGGAAGCCGATTTATTATGCATTCCATGGAAACATACTTACGATATTAACTTTATCATTCACCAGATCCTTAGAAAATTTATAATGATCTTTTCGTGCCCTAGCAGTGCTAGAATGGCTGGGATATATCACCATTTTTTATCAGATAGTATTTACATGGTCTTCCATCAGGCTCACTACTGGAGTTGACACATGCGACTCACAAAGAGTCCAACCTTGGTACAGGACCGAAACATTGGAATCGCTGGCCTCTTACCCCAGAAACGTAGACCTATCAAGTTACGAAACGACTGCTCTGAAACTCCGAGCTCCGTCAAAGTAATAAGTCGGTGTTGTATAGGCCCCAGAAATAAGTACGAACTAGAGTTTCGGATGAGGACCTTGTGTATCCCTTGGGACCTCCAAAAACAAATATGGCTCTTCAATTTCCCAGCTCGGCAGATTCACAGCAATTCGGCTCCTGGAACGCCTCCCGAAAGTTACCATTCGCTCTATAAGACATTGCAAACCTGTGTAGGCCCGTACTAGGATCACGACTGTTAAGACCAGGGTGGAAGGTGGCATAGATATTGCGATCAGTACCACGAGACCACAAGAGATAAAACGGATACGATCCAGATCTAGTTTGCAGATTCAATCTAGCCTTCCATGCCCTGCCTTGAGACTATGAGAAGATGGCAGCTGCCATATGCTGATTGAAATGGGTAGACATCAGGTGGTAGTGAACGTTGAGGATGTAGATTTCTGGATCAATCATTTATTTGAATCAGAGGCCGCTTTGACATGTTGAAGATCAGAGATGCAGAAAAGCTCTGGCCAAAGTAAGGTCGATGCGGCAAAGTGCTACGTTGAGCGGCACACAGCACAGAAGAAAGTGCAAGACAAGTGAATGGCAGGAATACACAGCGGTGTGTGTCAAAGGGACGGTATAGTATGTAGGGGAGGGAATGGTGATGTTTGGTTAGGCTTGGTCCCGCCCAATTATAGACACTAGTGTGATATTAGACTCACCTCCACGCGCTCCTCCTCTTCCCCCCGTACCTTTCTCCCTTTCTCTGTTTCCACCCTCCCTCCATCCCTCTTCACTAAATATGACCGCCAGGGTGAGCAGGCCCTCACCTTGAAACGAGATGTTCACCTCCTGACACCAAGGCACATGGTAGGCACAATTTTTGCGCGAGTACAAGCTCGTTGTTGTCGGCGGCGGTGGTAAGTGAAGCTGGCCGCTCAAATGAGGCGCGTATCTTAGAAATAACGCATGGTGTAGGTGTCGGCAAATCTGCCCTGACGATTCAGTTCATTCAGAGCCATTTCGTGGATGAGTATGACCCGACAATCGAGGGTGAGTACTTGTTCCCTATGTATGCTATTCTATGTCCTCACTTGCCCGCCCTAGACTCTTATCGCAAGCAATGTGTTATTGACGAGGAGGTTGCACTCTTGGATGTCCTTGACACCGCGGGACAGGAAGAATACGGGTATGTGTCTGTCGCACTATACACCAGAAGTGTCAAGCATTCGCGCTTCTTTCCTCGCCCTCTTGATTATGATGGGGCGCCAAGCTCAACTTCTATCAATGCCACCGCGTTTCTTGTTGTCTGATGACTTTTTCTTTACAGTGCCATGCGGGAACAGTACATGCGCACGGGGGAGGGCTTCCTCCTTGTCTACTCAATCACGTCGCGAAACTCCTTTGAAGAAATTAGCACATTCCACCAACAAATCCTTCGTGTAAAGGACCAAGATTCGTTCCCTGTTATCGTCGTGGCGAACAAGTGCGATCTTGAGTATGAACGTCAGGTCGGCATGAATGGTACACTTCAAAAACACGGCAGGCATTCGATAGTATACTGACATGCTCGCTATTCACAGAGGGTCGTGACCTTGCGAAGCACTTCGGATGCAAGTTCATTGAGACTTCAGCTAAGCAGCGCATCAACGTCGACGAGGCCTTCAGCAACCTGGTGCGTGAGATTAGAAAATATAACAAGGTTAGTCTCGCGGTGTACTGCTTTTATTATTGTGTATATCTGATGACATCCACACCAGGAACAGCAAACTGGGCGACCTGCACCATCGGGCGCAACCGGTGGTGCTCCCGGCACCTACGGTGACAAGAGTGTTCACGACGATGCACACGGTGGTTGTTGTGCAGGTTGTGTGGTGCTTTGATTTTAAGTCCTTCCTTCCCCTTGTTACCCTTTCTTTTGATATCACTGCACTTTTGCTCCATGTCTCCTCCATCATCTACATATCTCCTCGATGAGATTCATTCTCTCTGGCTCTTTAACAATCACGGAAAGCATTGTCGGAATAAAAATCGTGTACATATATTTTAGAACGTGTTTTGACTTGATGACTATGACTTATCCCTTCATTTCTTCGCCTTCGTCTGCCGTTCAATCAAATTCTTACTAGCTACAACATTAAAAAGTTCGAATTTTGTGCACATTACATGTATGAGTGCTGAGCAATGAAGATCTTCCTTTTGCTTGACTGGGGTCAAGAGATTTCAGGCTTCTCATGCGCTAGTAGAGGTAGCGGCTCGCCTGAACGTTGCGGGTATGGGTGAGATTCCAAAAAAGAACATTGAAGAGAGGAAATGGTGGACGTACCTGGGGGTGTCCGTATGATGTCCTCTCCATTCACAAGCCGAATTGAATCGATCCCTAGCTCATAGTGCCCTGCGACTCCGCTATTTCCCCCTAGAAGAGATATTCCAATGCTACGAATCGCCTCTCTGTCCATCGTTATCTGGTTCGCTGATAGCTCTCCGGCATTCGTTCGGACGAAATTTTCAAACGGTAGCTACTCAAGTCATAAGAAGAGTATTCACACAGCAAGAGAATAATTTGGCTCACGAAAACATCTTCCCATGTATTGTCATACCGTTGAAAGTAGAGGCGTTGTTGCCAAAGGTCGGAGGACATAGGCCCATTTGTCTGGATATTGGCGAAATACGAATTGCGCGTCTTTGGGTCACCGGCCACTCGAACGCGCAAGGCTAGATAATCGTGCATGCTCGCGTCTTCAGAGAGATTTCCGAACAAAGTAGGCCTTGCCTATAGTAGGTCGCACAAACCGCGTCAGTCATCGTCCAGCATTGACAGCAACTACGACGCACCTTGTTTCGGAAACCAGCATATCCTGAGCGTAATTTCCCTTCCATACCAGGTTTGACCCCTAGCCGCATTTCTCCCCAGAATTTGCCAGTAGCAGTACGCCCTATGCTTTCGTTGATCGCGGGTGTATTATCAAGTTCGAATTTGGTTGTTGAGGTTCCTCCAATGTCGCTATCACATCCAGTTGCAAATGATTGTATGTCCTCTGGTGTGTTGAATGTAAAAAGGATTCGTGGGGCGCGAGAGACAGGGTCTGCGCCTGCCATCCTAATCACTGGAAAGTATAAGAGCCAGTTTACCGAAAGAGCAAAGAGAATATAGCTACTTCGCGAAACATTTGTGCGGACTAGATCCCCAGTTCTGTTCAGGTACTGTGACAGACGTTGCGACGCCATGGAGAGAGTAGACGGTCGAACCTTGGCAGTGTTAGGTTCAAATGGCTTTTGACGTCAGGTTAGTCACGTGCAGTCTTCAGGATAATCATCTGCCTGCGGCGTGCGCCACATTGTCTATTGAACAGAAGAGCAAGTCTCAAAGGATCGTATATCTAAACCTCTCTTCGGATAAGGAAGAAAAATAAGCAATTCCAATTTATACGTTAGTGTTGCAATCTTTAGTACAACTTGAATACATTGTCCCATTATCAAAGTAAACTGTTGTCCGAATGAAAAGCCGAGCTTGCAGCCGTAAAAATATCGCCTTATCTCATACACCATAATGGCTTAAGAAAAAGTCTCGAGAGCTATTAGTGAAGATGTTTAAATGGCTCTATTTTGGCCAAAATCTGTTGCGGTACCAATAGACCCGTGCCTCGACATGAGCACGGCTCGTTGACGACCGGTCGGGGCAGGAGCGATGGTGGGAACAGCGGAGAACGACCGGCTATGGCGAGCGGGGCTCGGGAGGGGATGAAGAGAACTTCCCGGTGTTCCTGGAGATTTGAAGCCTGTATTTATGGCACTGAGCAACGGACGGCCACTTGGAGAACCAAACTCCGTGGAGTAACGGGAGGTCCAACTGCTCGGTTCGTAGTTTGGGCTGAGTTCCGAAGTCATTCGCGGGCTAGTACGGCTGGTTTGCTGGTTGTAAGTCTCAGCGGAAGTCGAGCGTGGGACGTTGCGCTCCGAGGTATCACCAGAAGACCAAGTGCCAGTGACAATGCGCATCTGTTCCATGCTAGGTTGATGAAGTACGGGAGAGCGCGTGCGACGCGGGGCTGCGGGAAGGCCCAATGATTCATTTGAGCCTTGTCGACTGTGGAGACCAAGGGAGCGGGCTGTTGCGGGAGAAAATCTTTGCGCCACTGCTTCCGGTGGGGTGATCGACCGCTGGAGGGCAAGCTCGCTGACAGGAGTAATTGCACGTCCAATAGAAGGTGAACTGGGATAACTGTAATAACTCTCCATGCTTGCAGACCTTTCCTGGTGAACTGGAAGCAGTGGGCGAATGGATGACTTCGGGCTGGAATGGCCAAAGGACGCAATGGTCGGCGACCTATAAGACGGAGTAGGGTAAATCTTTTCCGAACCCCACTCGCCCTTGGATTGGTACCCATCGGATTTCTCGTACGAATCACTTGATCCTTGGCTGGTAGAATCGAAGGCAGGGCCAAGAACACGGAAAGTATTGTAAAGCAACCCAACGTTGACGACACCTGATCATCTACCATTAACAGAAATCCGGTGGTGACGGATAGCAAGACTTACCGAGCATGAACCAACACGTGTAGGCAAAAACCATAGATCCGAACGCGACCGTGAAGCCAGATATAGAAAGCAAACGGGTCACAGAGTATGGAACGAGGAGGGCAATATACGCTATAGATACATAAGAATCTCTGATGAATTTGAGAGGTCCATTACATACCAAAGGGATACCTATCAAGCGAACGCATGAGTTTCAATTCGATCATAAGCATTATTAAATCTTACCAGAGCATGCTCCTCGCGATGCGCGCGACAAAGCGATGGTAGTTTTCTGTGACTTTACCGGATGACCAGCGTTCATTGGGGTCCAAAGTGAGCCTGACACCACCCTTGATATTCAAGGTGCCGCGGAGTACGAGGAATATCACAGAGTACAACAATGCGGATAGTATCGAAGCAAGAAAAATCTACGGGGGATAGCATGAAATGAAGTATACTCAGAATAGTTAGAAACTCACTGGAAACAAGTGGTAGAAGAATTGGGCCTTGGGATATTCTTTTCGGATACCACAAGAGATTCCATTGGCACCATAGCCGGGGTCAGGTTGGAATGGAGCAGGGTTGATGAATGGGCCAGTAGCTGTAACGTTACCAAGCGTCATCAATTGTACATATTCCACGAGTGCTAGATACGCACCTAAAAGTACAGCAACAGTCCATCCAACAACGATTGCAGTGGCAGAAACAGCAGTGGATTGGCGTCTCTGCAAGACCAAAGAATTAAACGTGTGGACGGCAATGGCGACGGTAAAGTACGCAATCGCCCAGTTGCCGATTTGCATCAAGACAGCTATGTGGCGTTGATAAATTTGGCGAAAACAAAACATCAATGCCGGCAGATACCTTGGAGAATGCATGACCCATCTTTGCAGACATCTCATCAGAACCGACATCTTGGGGAAGAATAGAGTAAAAACCTTCTGTGATTCCCTTGTCCATGACCCAGCGAAGTCCAATGAGGCCAGACACGTCGGTGAACAGGTTTCCGATAAGCAAACAGGCAGAGTAATAGCCAAGTTGTGTGTTGAAAAAGACATATTCCCTAGGCTTAACCACCTCATGCGAGATATTTTGGATAATGGCAAGCCATATCACGCGGCATGCAACCGAAACAAGAGCAACAGAAGAGATCAATGCAAAGGCATTAACGGCCTGTAAAGACATGAGCCCATGAAGACATTGCAAGGTACGATAACACTCACGATCAAGCCGGCGAATTCATGACTGGGCAATGGCACAAAGTTGGACATCGTATATTGGAATGTAAATATAAAAGGAGAGTCGAGTCGTTTTTTTGCGAAAGGACTAAAGGCAACACTGCTTGAGCGTAAAGTGGCTATCCTGCGCCGGTGGCTTGAACGAAAGAACAGTTGTATCTGCTAGAGACACGGGGGAGCCAGTCCAGAACGAAGGGAAACGAACAGCCTGACCTAAGGGACGTCAAGGGACTCAGAGAAGAGAGACGCAGAAACAACTGCCCACGACTTGATTGAAGAGGTCATGTTGACATATGTTTATGCATATCGTTGGGGCCAAGTCGCCAAGCTTCGATTTGTGCTGATATCTGACGTCGGCTTTACCCTGACGTTCGTCTCTTCGTTCACAACCATCATGATCATACAAATCTTGTTTGGCTGTGATGGTGATCTCGACAGTCTGCAGTAAATTTAACACCACGAAAATACATACGAGGTCACGACCGTTTAAAGAATTGCTCAATGCCCCCTTTTGGCTCTTCTTTCCGACGTTTCTTCTTTTTTGGAGAGCTCTTTGAAAGAGGTTTCGACACCTGCTTCTTGGTGCTTGCAGAAGGCCCTGAGATGATGGGGCCACCACTAGGCTCTCTCGCTAAATCTTGCGCGAAGTGATAGTCGTCGTGCTCCAGTCGCAGCGCAGCCAACTGCTCCTCTCCGTCTAGACTTATGGAAGGTATAGATAGCCTCTTACCACACCTTGAGCATTTGAACGAGAACGTGCTCGTGTCATGGCCAGTGTCTGATGACTTGGCCTCCATAATGTCAGAAATGTCATTTTCGTCGCCGTTTAAGACACCATCAAAGTCCATGCGCTGGATGTCATTGATATCCTCTTCGTCGCGTGGTCGTTTGGCGGCCTGTCCGGTCTTGAAAAAACCCTCAATACTTCGCTGACCAGCTTCAGCGCCGTCGATGCCAGAAAACCCGAGTGAGACGCTGGTGACATTCATCGCAAGGTCTGTACCAACGAGTTCCTTCCATAAAGCGTTAGCAGCGGTGGCCACAGTATCAACAGTGACTTCCGCCGTAAATGGAAAGGCAGCTTGTTTTGAATGACCAGGGTTGTAACCTAGGAAATAGTCGGTGTCTATTCTCATTCAGGATAACATGACTTCACCTCTTCGAGCACGTAGAACAATAGATTTAGGCCATAAATTGGGGCTGATTTCGCGAGCCTCGTTGAGTCGAAGAGCCAGTTCGGCTGCAAGAACTCGTATCCATTGAAAACCTTCAGATGCATTCGTGATAGGCTGTGGAAGGTTTTTTGACGCCAACATGCTCTTATTCAGGATTGATTTCTTCTCTTTAACTGCGATGAAAGTCGTCAACCTTGGAAGTGTAAGAGTGAACTATACATGGCAACCTTCCGATCTATCCACGCCACTATGAAAAAAATGTAAGATACATACTTGCTGATGAACGAGAAAGGTCATACCGGAGAACTTCATATATCCAAATGGACTCTTCACCGAACTTGCGTTGCATTTCATCTGAGGAATAATCAGTATGTAGCCACTAAGAGCATAACCCATCACTTGCCTAAACTGATACTTCTGATGAAAAAGAGTCAGTCAGTTGTGAATCGGATGATGAGACATTGCATACAGGAGGTCTCCAACAGTAGCCACATCGAATTCCTTAGCAATGGCTGTACCCAGTTTCCCACCCAAGAATCTAATCTTTTGAAATGGAAGAGGACGCAAATAGTTTGGAATGGCTGCGTTCCTTAGTATGGTCTGCAATACTGATCAAACCTCTTGGCATCTGCGCGTTGACAAGTGGCGCTACCTGGTTATTTGGCTTTTTATATGACGCGGTCAACTGAGGCTGGTTTGAGTTGGCTTCCATAGACATTGAAGTGGACTAACCTTGGCCAAAAACTTGTTCCTCGCAATGCCCTGGGAAGCATATATCAGCACATCGCGTAAGAAGTAGCTACGGTCTCAACCCACTGCAGATGTGGAATATCCAAGCTGTTCGTAAACCTGTTGTCTTGCCGCCCCCATCAACTCTGCCCCAATTGAAAGCGCAATATCATGCCAGGTCATGGGCGTATCATCTCCCTTGGGCGCTGCAGTCGATACTGCGACGTCCGATTTGTTTCCCTCTGAAAGAATGGAGTCAGCTGAGTCAGTCGGTATCACTATCGCATGTCGAACATCATTCCAAGAAAATGGCGGTGGTGATGGTAATAGGGTGTCAGCACCATTAGGTGCTTCTGGTGGTACTTCCGCAAGATAAGGGTATCTTTCGAGAATAATTTCTCGGACACGTTTGGAGAAATCGAAAAAAGCCTCATCGATGGAGGCTTTCTCTAGATGTTGCAGTTGTCAGCCACTGTATCTACGACTCTCACCAAACTTGCCTATTTCGACGCCTGGAAGACACTCTTTAAATTTAGCAGCTATTTTCAGGCTTTCTCGGCGATAGTAGTCCAAAGACACCTACAATTCATATTGTCAGCCACACTGACTACAAACCAGATTATAACTGACCTTATGTGTCTTCGTATCAACGTCGTCCCAATAACCGGGCTCTTTCTCGCCTTCCTTGTATGTTGCGACATGAACAATTCTTAATTCGGGGTGCTTCGCCTGCAACTCCCGGAGGTTGTATTTCTTGAGTCTGGTGATGCCGAACTTTCTGGCTGGGTAGTTGATTGCAATTAAAGCATCCCATTGTAACACGACAAGCGGAGTATCTTTGTCGACCCCTAGGCGTACCATCTCACAAGCTGCGTAGAATGCATCGCTATCACATAAAGCAATTACGCGCAGTGGGTCGCGGACCCCAAGATTTTGGGAGTGTAGGTGGCGATAGGTGATTGGGGGGTCGATATCTTCGAAATCTTCTTCAGCAGCCTTCGCCTTCCCTTTCCATGGAATCTGCATGGCAGACCTAGGAGTCCCCTGGCGTGAGGTTAAGGGGCAAGAACAAGAAAGTTTGACAGTTGACTCCTTAGTCATGACACACGTGACAATGACGCGACGCGTTCCTTTTCAAATCATTATCCAAGCCACAGTCGCGTGTTTGCTACCAAGTGGAGAGGATACATCCATACAAATACAAAAAGTTACACTAACATGATAGCAATCGATCTTCTCCTACGATGTTGAGTACACACTCTCTCATACGCTCATGCGACGCGGTTGGCGGTGCGCGAGGTGCTGATATCAATCTCCAGCAGGTTCTTGAATTCAGTGTAAATACGGTTAGTGAGAGAAAATTGAATGGCTCGGTTCACATACTCTTCCTCCTTTGATCTGTGCGAATGAGGGCATCAGACCAAGACGCAGAAGCTCAGACGCTTTGCTGACGACAGGGTCATTTTGCATGCTAGAGATATATCATGAAAAAAGGAAGTGAGAACACAGAAATGGCGACAAACCTGGCAACGGCGATAATTTTGCCTTCTTTGCCATAGTATGCAATAAACTAGGAGAGCCCATTCAATACCTCATCCAAGATCAGCTTGGCTCACAAACCTTCATTTCTCCAGGATCTCCTGCAATAAAGATATCGTCGTACCCATGGCCAACACCGCAGAACCTCAGTTGTTGCCCCTCTATCAGTAATGAAGTTAGTATAAACTGATGCAAGCTATACAATTACAAGTCAAGTACGCACGAGCGCTCCAGAATACTGGAACCTTGACAAATTCCTGGGGAGACCCTGCGATAGTTTTGCCGACACAGCGTCCATGGTTTCCAGCAACCTGTGAAAGGCACTGATTGAGTTCCTTGAATACCTCGCTCGTTCGGACTCACATTCCAATGTTCAATGCGTGCATAATTTCCCGTAACCTGGGGATATACCGCAATATCACCTGAAGGTATGAAAGAAATTATCAGAAACGCAACTACGGAGCAAGAAGATATTTCACGCTACAAACCTACGGCATAAACGTTCCCTTGATCTGGTCCACTCTGAACGCGGAGGTATTTGTCGACCTTGATTCCACCGTCTTTCTCGAGTTCGATGCCGCTTCCCTTTACGAAGTCAGTGGCAGGAGCAACACCGACGCCCATCACCACAAAGTCGGCTGGAATGGTGGTGCCGTTCACGACGACCCCTCCGGCCAAGTTTGGGTCGTCTTCCCGCGCTATGATCTTCTCGACTTTACTCTCCATGTGGAATTTGACGCCTTGGGATTCGTGATACTTGAAGGACCATTGTAAAACTTGCATTGACACTGGTAGAAAAAGAGTATACCTTTTGAAGGCCCGCACCAACCTCCTTGCCAAGCACCCCTTCGAAAGGTGTCGACTCCATACCGATGACATCAATAGAGGCAAGTTTCCTCTTCGAGACGGCCACAACAATTTCCATACTGATGAAGGAGCTCCCAATGACTACCAACCGTTTCCCTTCCTTCGCGGCTAGATGAGATATTTTCATATATTGTGTATGCAGGGGAGTAAATATCACCCACCAGCATCCACCTTCTGTGAGTCCTGGATACCTCTGAAGGTGTACACATTTCCGAGCTGAGCACCTTCAATGGGAAGCCGACGTGGGGTTCCTCCAGTTGCAAGCACAAGCTGTTCATATTTCAAAATGTCCTTGCCTCCGTCAAGAGTGACCTCCTTCTTATTCAAATCGATGGATGTAACCTCCTGCCAATCCTCGTCAGCGCTGCACGGAGCTCCCAATGGAAAGTGATCCCTACAACACCAAGTCGAATAGTAGTTCCGTACTTGATCTTGTATTCTGCAGCCGATTTCCACTCAACTTTCGCCGGGTCAGTCACAAGCGCCTTGCTGAGTTTTGTTCTATTTCCTACTTGTTAGTTGCATCACTTGGTGTAATATACGACCGCACCTGTCTATTGGAGTATATGTCTCCTTCGAGAGGATTGTGATAGGGGATTTGTAGCCATGCTTCAAAAATAGAAATGAAATCATCGTGACGTAAATGAAGCAACAAGAAACTGCACCTCTCTGAGACTCTCGACCGCATGGAAGGTAGAAGAACCACCCCCAACGATTACTACGCCCTTTCCAGAAACTTCGACACCACTGCTGAGGAGTTTCGGTTGTCGCGCCTTGTTCTTGCTCAGCGTGTCGGTAGGATTGGCGGTGACGTAAATCTTCCCGTCCGCAACATGGGCTTTGAACGAGTGGAGAGCACTGGGAGCGGGCGCATCCTCTGAACACGCTCAGACATTATGCAATACAAAGGTTTCAGAGCTCTTACCAATATCTCCACTACAGACATTGAAGCAAGCTAACAATATCGTCAGATTCAGCGACCCACACCAATCTAAACACGCGGGCCCGGGATCTACTGACCTCCATGCCAGGGGCTACCGGATAATGGTATAATGAGTACAAAGGGTTCGATAGTTGGCATGATTACGTACCATACAACTCTACCATCAGAGGTCAAGACTCCTTTAGCCAGAGGAGCACCGTAGTGTGTACAGAACGCGCTGGTGGCATGGACCTGATCCCCAAGACGCGACAAAAGAACTTTGCCTTCTTCAAAGGCGACTTCTTTCCTGAATGCGACACACAAGAAGCTTTAGTCCAACATCAAAATAAGCACAATTGATATAACGTGCAGCTGCCCGTCCTGAAGCTCAGAATCGTCAAGAACAGCGAGGGTTTTAGTCGACATTCTGCGTGCTGTTGTGTGCAGTTGCGTGGATATTCGTGGAATGAGGCTTATCAGTCGAGAAGAGAAATATCGCATTCGCTGATCCACACCAGCCTGCAACCAAGCACACTATAAGGCCAATTGATGCCTAGTATGATTTCTTTTATAATCACCATGTGAGAATTTTGTCTCGTCGAATCGATATCCCAAGTTTTAGTGTCCATGAATTAAATACTGACGAAGGTTTTCGCATACGTAAGGGAGACGTGAGTCAAGACCAAACTGAATCGAGCTACGCGTAGTCACGCAAAAGGCGTGGTGGGATTCGGTGGAGTACTTTTTAAATACTTCTGTAGGGCAGAAAAAAAAGAAGGGCTGTTGAAAACCTCACCTTGCAGCCCCTCGTCATGTTAATTAATAAGCCACCAAAGTGGCATTTGGCTATAGTAATCTTTAAATTTAGCCTGGCAGCCTGAGTCTTTAAAGTCATCACGGGTCCTAAATCGTCCACCGATTGCCGCCCTGGGGATCGTCCATATCGTACGAGCGTACGAAGTATTGACGTAATATTTCTGGCTGAAAATGAACAGGCCATTGCTAAGGGAAAGGCGTAGACAAGGACGAATAGGCCTACTTTCCAGTTGTCGTTGAACGCCTTTTGATTTATCGATAAGTCGTGTATTCAGTATCCAGATATACCCCCACACCTTCCTATACAAAATAGAGGTTGTCGGGTCAGTTAGTTAGTTGGCGACAGAATCATCACGGCAGCAAAGTCGAATGATTTTGGCCCTCTAAAGGAACAGCGTTAGGTGCTGGCAACCATGTCAGGTATGTCATCGTGGAGAAGTCGGAACGCGTACCGTTCGTAAAATTGGGCTCTGTGCCGGGCGTTAAATTATATTCAACAGGAAGTCAGCTTAGACGATCGCTAGGGCGAAAGTGTGCCAATACGCAGATGTTGAAAAGCGAATGATATGATCGTCCACCGTTCGACGGCTGTATGTAACGAGAAATGGAGCGGTATTTACTCACCAAAAGGGAAGGTTGAATGATTGCGTAATATCATGGAGAGCTAATTGGATAGAAAAGCTGTGAATTTCGGTATGGGGATGCATGTAGTAGAATGGCGCGTCCAAGTCGCGCCAATTTGAGCGAGACATGTGACCATGGCGCGGGTGCCAAGGGTTCTTCAAAATTTGTAGAATGCCGATTCTTGAGACCAGGCAGGAATCTGGAAATTGCCTAGAGCCGTAACACCCATTTCCAGTTTGGCACAGCATGTCACAATGACTTTGCGTAATAAGGAGAAAATTTTGCAAGTGCTTTCGCAAAGACTATCCCAGAACCCCCAGTGCCTCATGGTATACAAGTTAGATGATATCCATGAAGAGTCACAATCAGAAGGGCCATTCGTGAGTGAATCTGCCCGACGTTGAACGTTGAACGTTGATGCCGTGAGTTGAGGGTTCAACGTTCAACTTTTCTGTTTCAATTTGTTTGGGCCAACACGTTTAAACTTGCT
>JABAJT010019454.1:39534-59016 GCA_018850275.1 Tephrocybe sp. 9174TJB | reverse complement strand
GTGGCGCACGTTTTTGCGGTGGGTAATGACTCTATTATGGCTACCCACTACAGCTATAACACGATCTTGGAAATATTAATTCTTTTCATACATAGTACCGCACAATGAATTAAAATCTATGCTCACTGTGTAGGGTAGACAGGCGATGACCGTGCACACACTGTAGTCATGCCAGCAGCCTCTTTGATGGGGTGAGATCACTTGCACTAAGCACTGGCACTTTTTCGACTTCCTGTGCCGCTATAATTCTCATCGCTGCGCGATCTATCTACTGCCTCGTAGCGAGCCTGTCACGACCTCGGGACGCTATACTTTCCTTAAAACAGATGATTATCTCTCTGAGTACTCCGGGTCTAATGGCTCTATTTCTGATCTTATCTCAAGGTTCTTGTAATCCTTCCCGACAGATTCCCATGAAGCTCTGACACTCCCGACCTTAGTTGTTATCGTTGATGCCCAAAATACAACACATTTGTTTATTCTTGGATTAAATGCCCAGACAGTCGTGGGCGGTATTGCGGGCATAAGCGCAGGCCGCACAACTTGGGTTCTAGACGATAGGCACGGCAAGACAGGTGTGCACCTGTGCCAACCCTTCTTTCCCCTGACCTGACCTCATTATCTCCCAAGCTACTCTTGTAACCGGACTTGGGTCTGTGACGGCTACAATCACTTCTTCTGGGATCCTCATAACCGAGAAAGCGTGTTCCATCACCCTCGGACTCGCGCTATGTGCTACGAACACGGCATCTGAAGCTGCCGTCGTGGTGGAAACGCCGTACCTGGCCCAAATTCAAATTAGCTCTGACGAGCGGCAGAATGTGCCATCTGCCACACTATCACTTCAACTTCAAAGCACATTGGCACAAGGCCCATCACAGACGTCTCTTGATTCACCAGCGCAGATGTCAGGGTTTACCAATTCTGCCCTAAATATTGCCTCTTCTCATGGGTATAGGCACCGATTGTTCCTGCTGCTGTTGTCATTTTTTTCCGCACTTGTGATCAATGTAGGGTAACTTCAGGTCGAAGAAACCGGTGATCCAACATACATGTTTTCTGGACCATTTTTTCGCTCTCAGTGTCATTAGCACGTTCGGCAGTCTTAAGCTGCCACAAATGCCACGGGAGTTCTCATACTTGTGCATGAACCCTGACCATGACCTCCCACGAACAAATTGCAAGAAGGCGTAGACGCATGCTGATGTAGGCGTGTGTAGGGGCAAGCGGGTCAATGAAATTGTAACATTGTGTACGAACAGGTACGAACCCTTTTTATTTCGGAAATACCTCGATCTCCATTACACTGGTGGATGATGACATATTATGTGTGCATGGAGTGAACTTCTGACCCTCAATGCCCTCGCTCTCAACCTATTCAGCGTAATCGGTCTCCCACGTATGTTCAGGTGCGAGTCTGTGCGAGTACTAGTATACCGGATCGAACTTGATAGCAGGCTGACCGTGATGTTGGGGACCCACTTACGATCCAAGAAGACGAACAATATTTTCCGCACCCTACCTCCAGAAGAACACAGCAAACAGGGTACAAAAAAATATTCCGAGACTAGTCATGAAGCACACATCTATGTAGCCGGGTGGAAGAAATAAGGACATAGGAAGTTCGTTCGGTAGCATAGTCCAATAGTCCAAACAGATTCTCTCACTATGATTGATTTACTATACGATGGGTTAGTTTCGTAGTTGATAAACAGTTGTGCGAACGTACAGTGATGACGGTCGGTTTGTCCCTGCCGAGGAATTCTTTGAGCTTGCTAATTTCCAAAGCAACTTCGATGAGATCTTTCAAGCCCTCTGCAGCGTCTCGACCGAGTTCGGTAGAGCCGGCCTGAGGTGGTAGATATCTTTCAACATACATCCGTACAGTGGCGCCTTGGCTGCCAGTTCCACTAAGCCTGAAGACAACACGAGATCCGTCCGAAAATGTGATGACCTGGCCTTGCTTGGAGGAAACAGATTTATCGATGGGATCGGTATATTCAAAGTCATAGATCTCGGAAATGGTGAACTCTGCCGACGACGAAATAGCTTTGTGGGTGGTGTTGGTGAGAGACCCGCTCTCCAACGCAGCATCGATATGTGAGACCAACGCGTTAGCCCCCTCGGAGGAGACTTCCTCATAGTCATAACGACTAAAGAAAGAACGTCCATATTCTTCGTAATGGGCTTGAAGCAGATCTTTGATTCCGATGAGCTTGTTAGGAGATTCACGATTGGCGGCCGCGATGATGTTTAACCAGGCTGCACGCAGGGCCAGTTAGTTGTTCGAGATCAATGAAGCATAAGTGCATACCAACAACTGCCCATAAACCGTCCTTTTCACGGATATGGTCAGAGCCAGTACCAAACGATTCTTCGCCACAAATGGACAAAATTCCGGCGTCCATAAGGTTTCCAAAGAATTTCCAACCTATCAGATGCAGCGATGAGCTGGTTCTGGAAACAAGATATACCACAGATATTTACCAGTTGGAACTTCAAAGTAATCCAAGCCCTTCTTTTGGGCAACAAGATCAATGGCTTTGCTCGTCGGCATACTCCTGGCCAGGCCTTTGATGCCACCGCTCTTGTGGAAGTACGGAATAACATGTGCCCAATTCGCAATGATAGCCACGGAGTCGGAGGGAGTAACGAAAGCTCCCTTACCATAGATCATATTCCTGTCACCATCACCATCACTAGCGGCGCCGAACTCGATTCCATGTTTCTCGACGGCGTCAACAAGCGTGTGAGCATAGGTGAGATTGGGATCAGGGTGTCCTCCACCAAAGTCAGGGAGGGGTACGCAATTCTGAATAGACGATTGGGGAAGCTCCAATGTGTCCACAAGAATGGCCTTTGCATATGGTCCAGTAACGCCATGGAGGCCATCAAACAGCACGCGGTAATCAGATCGGTGGGCGTCGAGGAATGACTTGATCAAAGGGAAATCGAAAATATCCTTCAGAAGAATGAGGTAGTCTGCAACCGAGTCGATGATGGTGACCTGTGTAGGACCGTATGTGAATACTCCGATATTAGAGAGATCGACCTGGGAAAAAGGTAAGCTATAATGTGTCGGGCGGGGCTGGCAGGTAACTGCTTACAGGGGGTGCGTTGATAACCTTGTATTTCTGAATGATTTTCGTCTGCTCGTAGATTTTGTTCGTAACGCCCTCGGGGGCGGGCCCTCCGTTTGAAACGTTGTATTTAATTCCGAAATCGTTGTCGGGCCCGCCTGGATTGTGACTGGCTGTAAGGAGGATGCCACCGTCTGCCTTGTATTTACGAATGACATTCGACGCGGCTGGAGTTGAAAGGATAGAGTCCTTTCCCACAATAAATTTGGCGACACCATTCGCAGAACCGATCTTGAGGATTGTTTGCACAGTTTCCGGCGAAAAATAGCGGCCGTCTCCGCCAATGACGAGGGTGGCGCCTTCAGCTTTGATCGAGTTAAGGATGGCCTGGACAAAGTTCTCTGTGTAATGCTATGCCAATTTCAACAGATGCACTGTGCACGATCGAATTATCAAACCTCTTGTTGGAAAACCTTGACTCTGGTGAGCGACGTCAGTGGATAAGATCGACGCGATATCGAGAACACTTGCCTTTTCCTGAGCCCAGAAGTGCCTGGCTTCTGACCGTCAAAGGGCTTGGTAGCGATTTCTTCAACTTTGAAGGCCATCGATGCTACCTGCAATTGTGCAGAGTGGTCGTACTGATTAAAGTTGGACGTTCCGCGCACATGATGAAATGATGTCAAGCGGTGCGGACTTCGAACGGGCCAATCCGGCAAAAACAACATCGACAAAAACCTTCTTGCAAAACGATGACCTATATTCCTTGCTATTCCTTGCCGGCAGTGGTTCCTTGCACATCCTCTCAAGCCTCCTCCCTGTTGCTTCCGCATTTCTCCTGCCAGCTATGTCATTTTGGACTAATAAAAGCTCGGGATAATGTCTTCACAAACAAATTTAAAGTGACTAAAGGTATCAACTTGAATCGAATAGGGTACGATAAGAGGTCACCGCATGAAATAGACGCGTCGTGTATGGCTAAGACGAACGAAAAGAAAACTCCAGAAACTCCTCTAGATACTCTGACAGGTTCATAACTTTGCACCGGTCCCTCTCCCTCCCTGTCGTGAACTAGACTTCTTCCCAAAGCAATCCAATTGCTACCAAAGGCTCAGCCAGGAATACCCCAGATTTAAAAAAATTGCTGACCTTGGGTGCCGTCTTCCTGACGACATATCCGTGTTCGTTGATTCGATGACGAAGTAACCTCGAAGCGTCGCTGTACTCTTGTGGACAACCTTCCTCTGGGCATATATGGCACTTAATGCCGGTGCTATGAGGCCATCAATTGACTGGTCTAGGATAAAGTGTGAATAAGACGTACTGAGTTGCGGTATGAACGTCGAGGGTGGTTCTCTGCAAATCAAGTCAATTGACTGAAGATCTCTATGGTCAATGATCAGCGTACCTGGCCGAAAGCACGGGGACAATATTCACATTGATGTGGCCTAATGGCTCAGATCAGCTTGGATTGGATTCTGCTATTCAAGAAGTACGTACCTCATCTTCATATGTCTGAGTTGGATATGCCTTTTTGTTGCCTGCTTTTTGGATCGATAGCTGCAGATCTCACCACTCTCCTGCCAAAGGCAACGCCAGGAGCCGTCAGAAGTACGCGTCGCGTATTGTTCCCATTCCTCCCGTGGCTGATTTGTTGTGCGAGGGCGCCTCGTACGCAATGAAGTTCTTAACGACGTGGCCGGTATATGAGGTGAGTGCAAGTTGCTGACAAGTAGGGGATCCACTGTGTGGGATGTCTCCTCGTCAAAGTCAGAACCCGCGTAATCACTAGTTCGTGCCTTCTTCGCGACGGGGAGATCGTCATCGGCACCGTCGTGCTCATCGGTTAATGAGGGCATGGAAGAAAGAGATAGTTCTTCCACAGCAGGTAGTCTGGATCCAGGATAACTATGGGCGAGAGACGAGGATATACTATGATCTGGATTAACCGTGGAAGATAAGTGGTCTGGAAAGTGTACAAACCTCGTCTTCGGAGATTTTTCCTTTTGCGAGCTATGGGGGTATATCAGAGAGTGCAACCAAAAACGCGGAGAGAAGGCGCACCAAACACTGGCACGAGATGTGGGTCGGGTGCTATTAGCCCAGTCATCCTCGTTGTAGGATGACGAGGATGACATAGTTTCACTATCGAAGTCTCTAGGACCACGGAAATCATGCTGTGGACGAAATGAGGGACAAAGTGTGGCATTCGCGTCGGGAAAGTAATAAGATGCTGAGGGAGCATTGGGTGCATCAAAAGCAGGCAATACAATCTCTCTCGGGGGTTGGGATAGCCGTAACGGGGGCGGCGGCATTGTTGGACGACGGCGTTCATGGGTATACGTGTCCACTGCTTCACTAGCGTTTAAATTTAACTTCAAATAATACAGCGGAAATTTATGAGCGAAGATTACCTGACAGCAAACGGAAACGATTCGCGGAATGAGGGCAGGGAGACAGTTGTGCCAATCGATGCTCGCCTGTATCAAGATCAGTTTCAAGACCAAAAGTCAAGATATTATATTAGCTTACCCTTTGATAGCTCCACAAGTAGCGAAACTTGTAACTTGCTCAGCAAGAGTAACTGTCTTCGGACTCGGGGCTAGAGAGGGCTGACATTTTCGTGTACACTCCACTTTTGTGTGGCGGCTGGGAAGGTCCGGTTGCTCTCCTTGGTTGTATTGTTCCGTGGCAATTAAGGTGCGAGACTGAAGGTCATATTTGCGGCTGGAGTGCCTATGATGTGAAATGGCCAAAGAAAATGATATGTGGCGTCAGTATGTCGTGCACCTCGCAGATTACAGGCAAACACAAAGCTCGGTAGGCTAGAAAGACGCCGAGAGAGACCAAGGCGCGCAAGATCGATAAATTGCCAGTGGCAAAACTGTGAAGCAGACAATGAAGCGCAGCCTTGCTCACCGTTTAAGAGATCGATGGATGGGTGAAGGTCCAAACAAATATGCAGAGGAAGGTTGTAGAGGGCAGTCAGACATTGCAAAGCAGAATCTTCCAGTGGTCGCAAATATGAGTGAGTAGGGTGGCAGTTGAGGAGGCGCTTCTTTTTAAGTAAAATCGCCAGGCGCCTTGTTTGCATATGAGGGTCCATTTGGTTAGGCGATATATGTTAAAAGCCATCTCCGCTTAATAATAATAATGCATGTATCGTTCGGCTAATGCCACAAGGTTCCACCCGCCGTTGCCCGATTTCTACAATTCCAAAACATCATCGTTAGAGGATTATATGCATTCTTTGTGTGACATGGTCCATCATAGTGCATTTCGAGGATATTTCCTGCTCAGCTTCCTCAGCTTAAAATCTGGATGAATATCTAAGTCGTACCTCCTCGCGGGCCACTTTTGCCCTTACTTGGTCGTTATTGTATTTGGGCAATTCACAGGCTGCCAAGCGAGCGCTTACAGGATCACAAGATCCACGATATCCACACTTTGTGTGGGCAAATCGTAGATCAACGCCCACTATGGTTCTTGTTTCATAATCATTTGCTTTCATTGATATTATCTGTGATCGATCAAAGATGTGGCCACACAAGGTACATGGGAAAACTAAAAAAGAAGAACAAGGATTGCTGCCGTTTAGGCTTCACCAAACATCGTTGTAAAATTGTGATATGATTCGTATAAGTGGCATCAGGGCAAGCATCATAATATTTGAGGACGAGGTATACGTACAATGACAAATGGGCGAGCTTTAGATTGATCCACAAACATGAGACAAAACAACAACGAAGAGAAAGGAATTTGCTCGGGACTACATCAGTTGCTCCGTGAATTTAAAGGGTCCCGACTATCCCCATTGTTGTATCCTTCAATGTGTGCAAAGATCTTTGCTGTATTCGGGAGGCCCCAACATTGTCAACGGACGTGATCGGCGGATCTGACATGACACCTTGCCATGACACGTTAATCTCCTTGTGTAGTCCTATTAATCATGATTGGATCGCCTCGGACACTATTTCTGTGGGCGTTATTTCCATCTTTCCTGTAGTCACATATTTCCATCTTTCCTGTAGTCACAATATGTACTCAACAAGACACATAGCTGCGAATACAGCAAAGAAAATCTTCCCCTCTATGGTGGATTTAAAGACACGCGTTCAAGGCTTTGTGATGGCGTGGCGTAAGCAGGCCTAGGGGCCTGAGGAACATTCAGTATCGCCATCATACCGGCAACATATCACACGCATGTAGTGAATATTTTATCGCAATACGGACTGACTTGTGTGATTAGGGTAGATAGTGCTTGCATGTCTGGGGGACTTAGGAGGGAGTGTGGCTACTCCAACGTTAGGGTCGACAATTAGGAGAGCTTGCCATGAATTGTAGCTGCCAGAAGCTGAAAATTTGACGGTATGTGACGTTACATACTCGACGACTCACCTGTGCTATGATCCAGCACCAGCGCTAGGCAGTGCCCCCGTGCGAATCCGAGTTTCTGCGTGATTCAGATTGGATTCAGATGCCATGCTCCATCTACACCAAAAGATGAACCATCGTAACCATAGGAGAGAGTTTCAAATCAGAACTTCGACCTCGAAGTTGATTGATGCAGGCTCTGCAGTGGCAGCCAGTGGGTATATACAGTAAATATATGTTACTCACATAGTACATATGTCCCCCGAGTCACGGTTGATGCTTTCCATTTATGAGTGGCATTTTGCGGTGTTGAGGTGTACACATAGACTCCATGCCAGAATAGCTGCCAGTGAGTTGAAAGGCAGGGCCGAGGACTTCGGATTAATTCGTTATTCAAGTTTGATGCGCCCGTGACGTGCATCACGTATTCGTGACTCCAGCGTGTCTACTTGTCACCGTTGTCTGGTTCTCTTGTGTCCACAGCCCAAAGTCCACTCATCGTCGTGATGTGGCTTGGCCAATTAGTGAGTGAAGCGCTCAATTGGCTCCTGAAGCACGCGATCAAGGAAAACAGGCCAATAGGTACTCCTTCACACATCTCAGATGGTTATCTTATTATACCTGACCAAACGCTCAAGGCAGTATTGGAAATGGCTATGGCTTCCCGTCTTCACACAGCCAGTACATGGCCTACTTTGGGTCGTTTCTGTTGTGCCACATCTTCTTCCGTCACCGCTTCTCGTCCACTGGATATCCACTCGTTGATGGGCTTTGGAGAACTGTTGTCTACGTTGCGCTGACTGCTTGGCCCGCCGCTGTAGCATATTCACGGTTAGTAGTTTCGTATTTTGCTTACTTGGGCTATTGTTGACCGATAATTCCAGTTACTACCTCGGTTACCATAGTACAAATCAAGTACTGTGGGGTGTCGGGATTGGCATCTGGCTCGGTGTTTCACTGTATGTGTGCGCGGAGCTCATCCCGCATCATCGCCCTAATTCAATTCTCGGTAAAACCAAGAGGGCTCTTCTCTCCCATCCAGTCTCCCAGTGGTTCCAGATCAGAGATGGTTGGGCTATATGGAGTGATGGTGGGCGCGAAGGTGAGTGGATCCGGTGGAAGGCTGAGTGGGAAAAGTTGCAGATCACACAGGAAAAACGATCACAATGATAATTATTTCACGCGCCATAGCGCGCCGTCCATCCTGTGAAGCGGTTTGAACCTTAGTGAGCTAAAGAAGGCTGGGTCAGAAGACTTACGATGGCTGCTACCTCACTTCTGCGTTCAAGCTAATCCGACTGAATGCGGAACGGCGTTTCAGGTCAACCAAGGATCAAAGGTGGCGGGATGATGCATCCAGCAATTGAGCCTCACACGTGTCAATTCCGTGGTGGCTTACTGTTGGTACGATCCCGATATACGATCTCATGCAGGATCTCCTTCAATTTGACTTATGGGTCACGGCGTCTGTGGTGAATTGGCCCACATTGACCCAACAACATCAGGTGGCACCGTGACCAGTGTGGACGCCGTGTAGATCCAGGTATGCAATCCGGATACGGTTGATCGAAAATATTTACGACGCCGGTGACTAGTTATCTTATATATTCATCGTACATCGTTTGAAGGGGAATTTGGAGACGTCATTTGTATGTATTTAAATTTCTCCATGACTCCTCTGATTCTGAAATCCACTGACAAGGCGTTAAACACGGTTCTCCGTTGTTTGCCAGTTGCATCGAGAATGAACACAAGCGCCGGGACATCAGTAGTTTCTGATATACCGATCTATACATCTGTTGCATCATATCGAGAATGGCGCAGGAAGGCATTTGAAGACCACAAGACCGTTGGTTTCGTGCCGACGATGGGCGCACTTCATGAAGGACACCTCTCACTTGGTACGCTTGCAGTTTGTATTGAGTTCTTCCTTGTTTGACAATAATAGTGAGAAGATCTTTGAAAGAGAATGATCTTACTGTGGTTTCTATCTTCGTCAATCCTGCTCAGTTCGCTCCCCATGAAGATCTTGCGACGTACCCTCGGACACTCCCACGAGACCTGGAATTACTTACTGCACAATCGTTCGCCCTCCCAAAGAAATCAGTGGCCGAAGCCCCCGATATTCGGAAAACATCTGCATTATTCCTACCGGCCGTGGCAGAAATGTACCCCTTAGGTATTAGTCAGGATACAGCTGCACAAAAAGGTACCTTTGTCGAGGTAAAAGGTTATGGTCATCAAATGGAAGGCAAGAGCCGGCCTACCTTCTTCAGGGGCGTGGCCACGGTTGTTACGAAACTATTCAATGCAGTCCAAGTGGGTCCTTTAATTACAATTCAGCTTCCCAAAAACCTTTCAGCTTAACGCATCCAAGTAGCCCACAAACGCGTACTTCGGACAAAAGGACATCCAACAAGCACTCCTTTTGAAACGACTTTCCAAGGACCTTCTGTTATCGCATCCCGATTCGGAACACCTCCATATCGTCCCCACTGCGCGTGATCCATCCAACGGATTGGCACTCTCGTCTCGCAACGCATACCTGACGGCTGACGGCCTTCAAGTGGCGCCTACACTCTACAAAGCTCTTAAGGCAGCGGAAGAGGCGTGGAACAATGGGTCGAATAAAGCAGAATCTATTGAAGCGGCCGTCAACGTTGTTGAAGCTGAGAAGGCCCGTGCTCAAATTAATGGATTGAAAATGGACATGCGTCTTGACTATGTGGAACTCAATAATTCGGACGATTTCGAGGTGATGGACGAGCAATCAACGAAGAATTTGGCGGGTCCTTGCCCTGTTATCCTGAGCGGCGCTTTATGGGTCGATAAGACGCGCCTCATCGATAATATCATTCTTGGAGATGCAAGGAACATTGTTGCATGAGATCTGGATCCTCTGTATACCTACCCGTCAAATACATCAGTATACATTGCCCATTAAACAGTACTATGATTAGCCACCTTGTCGTCAAGATGTTCAGCGCATAAAATTGGTACGCCCAGTTACTTGACAAGTGTCAGATGGTATTATCATCATAGCAAGATGCTAACTAGGTACGAAATACGGAATCTACTACTATTGGAAATATATATGCTATATAGTCTACCATAAGGGACCGAAGATATGCGTCGTAAGTCTCCAGTGCTGAGGGAAAAATTGACTACCCATCAAACCCTTTGTTGCCCATCCCTCTACGAGAGCGTGTGCCCAGCCTATAACCCATAACCATGTCCAGATCGTACCGAAGTATCCATCAACCCTGTGTCCTGTTATCTTCCTCCAGAGATGTTCTAGGCATATGCCAATCCCATTGACGATAAAAAATCCACCGACGTTGTAAAAGTCTGTACCTCGTCCCATACCCCACAAACCGATGTCGTGAAGAATTCCCGAAACAATAAAAACGCCAATGATCCCGCCTGCACGTCCAAGCAGAATGGAGAAGGGTTTTCCTCCGGCGAAGATGAAGACATCCCTGAACAACTGGTGCCACCGCTTTGCCCAGAACGCAGTCAAGGACGACGAGTACCATGGAGACTGGAAAGCCGGTGGCCAAAGGAAGGGATCTTGTCTAAACACAAGGACTCCCAATAATGTTGCAATATCGTAACCGGCTTGTAATGCTGAATAAACCGCCATACCCGTTAAAAATGTGATCATTGTAGGTCTCGTGTATCTCTGAAGCGGTGGCAAACTGGAGTCATAGATACTGTGACCGTGAGCGGAGCCAATAGTAGCGGGCCCAAACCACTGGACGGAATATTGGAGGCCATCGAACAACAAAAGATGTTTTATTAGGGAATAAAGGGTTGCCCCTGCGAATGATGTGGCCGAGTTTGTCGGGCGATATTCGTCGGGTATTTGAAGGTACTGAGACCAATTCCATCCGATACCACGCAGATTGCAACAAAGGTCGAAGGCGTCCACAAGTACGGCCCTAATCCGTAGTGGCGGAGCAGCAGAGTCATAAAATTGGGGGGTGGCTTCCTTCTGGGTTTTCACTCGAAAGAACGGCTCTGTTGGAGATGTCCATCTCAATACCCTCAGGCTAAGCACTGTATACACAACCTGCTCAAGGTCAGCGCAGCACAAGGGTGTTTGCGTGAACGATGTACCATGAGGCCTTGGTTCCAAAAAACGAGTCTGTCTGCGTTTTTAAAATTCTTGGTGAGGTCAACGTGTGTTCCACCATTGTAAAATGTCCATAGCGACAATGGAAGGGCACATAGTCGGATAAAGCGTGTATTCGGTGTGAGCACTAGGACTGCAGTGGCGTAGTAGCATAGTAGCGGTGCTACGATGTCACGAAAGAAAACGGGAAAGGTGAGTGGATCGCGTGATTCAGGTGCTGGTAACATGCTGGCAAACCTAGAACAACGTTGTACAACAATCATGTCGTCCTCAACGCACATAGCAGGCTGCTACTCACCATGACATTCTTGAGACCCAGAGGAGGCCAACAACAGTCGGGACGTCAAAACCCGAACAAGCCACCTCTCCCGAAAGTCTAGTTCCGTTGGTTGGGGTTATGAATTAACGTCATGGGGCTTGCATGGGGCAATCATGGGGCAAAATTGTACGTGTTCACCTTGCTTGCCACGACTTCGAAGTAAAACCTGGTTATTCGTTCGCTGGCTTTCGAATGCAGAGGTCTTCATCTTGTTAATAATGGACATTCCTTGGCTTTCTTTCATTCAACTGATTCTATCTACCAAGAGTCGGTTTGACTGCGGACACGTACTACGTCTGGTACTGCGGCTTACTTGACTCACGCTTTCCCCTCAACGACAACAGATGTGTCGTGTTGAATCTCAAATGGGAATCGAGAGTAACGACAAGATAAGGGAGCACATCATCGACGTACAGAAGAAAGCGTACGAGGCAAGTGCACTGCATCCTGGAGGTTGCCCAACTGATTAATACTATTCTTAGATATATGGGTATCCATGCATTCGTTTCTTCTCTTTTACAAAGTGAATCTAAAACTGTTATGGTGTGGTCAAAATTAATGAGGAGATCACAGACTTAAGATAGCGCGTCTACCTGGCTATAAGTCAGCTCTTAAACTCGGACGCGAGCGTTCAGATGCTATTTTCCTAGATATAGGTTGCTGCTGTGAGTGTTCGAGCAAATACGCCGCGTCTTTTAAATCTGAGGAGCTGAGGACTGCCTAATAGTTGGTAATGATTTACGCAAAATGGTTGCCGATGGCTGGCCAATCCAGAATGTGATCGGCTCTGACGTCCAGCAAGGTGTGAGGATAAATCGCCTGATCTTTCGAGCTCATGATTAAAAGCACATCGTATTAAGGTTTTTGGGATTTCGGCCATGAATTATTTGTCACCACACAGGAAACGTACCCAGCTGCATTCATTGCTGCCGATGCTTTCGACGACGCAATGATCGCACCTCGCACCCCGTTTACCAAAGTCCCCCAATCTCCCAGGCCTAACCTCGACAGCCTCACTTCCTTGATACCCCTTCAAGGCCACATCTCGGCGATTCACGCCTCCTCGTTCTTTCACCTTTTTAGTGAACGCCGCCAACACGAACTTGCACAACGCGTGGCAACTCTGTTATCTCCACTCCCGGGGTCTATCATATTTGGGTCACATATTGGTAGATCAGAAAAGGGGGTACTAGTCCACGGTGCTGTTGAAGGCACCAGCCTATTCTGCCATTCTCCTGAATCATGGCGTGATCTCTGGGATGGTCAGGTGTTCGAAAAGGGAGCAATCAAAGTAGATGTTGGACTGAAGGAGGTCGAGATGCCAGACATGGGGCCTGAGTCATTCCACCTTCTAGTTTGGTCAATCACCAGGCAATAAAGGCTGCAAGCTGTAAGCTGTGGAGGTCTTGCTGGCCGTGTCTGGATTCCTAGTGCTATTTTTAGATGCGATTAGACTAAATTTAGCACGATACATATAAAGAGCTACAGGCGCACCATTTCCTTCAGATCCATCCCACCCTGATACGCCCATGACGTCTGTAGAAACGAGATCGCAAACAATCCTCCCTCTCGACCCTGCATTGTACTCACTGGACGATGATGAGTTGGCATTTTATCAAGCACAAACTGGTATTTACGACGAAGGCGAACTCAAGAAACATATCCTAGCTGTCCAGGAAAAGGCGTACGAGGTATTAAATGTTCAACTTGTATCATTCCTACTCTATAACCATATTTGCCACAGGTCTTCCATTATCCTTGTATCCGTCGCTTTTCCTTTACGAAGTAAGCTGAATGTCCTCTTCTCGTACGCCTCACCAGTGCTACGTGTTGCGCCGGAGTAGTCAAGGTAGGTCCTCGGCAACTTTTGCGATTTTGCTTGCCATATCATATCGATGCCTGCAGTGATACTTCAAACACCTACCGACCCGCGGTCCTAACAATAACGGCTCACCAAGGTCAGGAAATTCGCGAAATGAGGGCTTGGGTCTGGCTGCTGCTTAGGAATATCTGTGAGTATCTTATCTCTAGAGGACGGTGACGTACTGATCGCCCGGCATCGGATGAATGGAGATTCCATTGGACAATGTTAATGAAGCCCTATGAAGCCCAAGCACTCGCTTCATCCGGGATGCATGCTTGCCGACTTCCTATTGGTTTCATCAATGTACCATACATAGAGTTGTAGGCAAGCGAATAATATGTGTGGCGTTCTATTCTCAGACAGATTGCATTCAAAACGTCTCTTTCGGACGGGTGATAATATACAACCGGTATGTCCATTTCTCGAACATTGAGTGACGTGGGGCTGTGGAAGGTACGATAAGGAAAATGCATCACGGATTTTGAAACCCTCAGTAGATGGGTGTCGCTTGATCACGTCCGGACCAGGCTAGATTCCTGTCATCACGGGAGTCGGGAATGCAAGTGTATACCATAATATAGGATAATATGTAATCCCAAAGTTCGAGGTTAGCTTTGGTGGGGTCGAGGCAGAAACGTGTGCGGGAGAAGGCAAGATGTCTAGATGACTGGTGACGAGGAAGTGGACACAAGCGAGAGGGCAGCATACAGCGAGGACGAATGACCCTGAGGGGCATGAAATGGATGTATCTAGGGTGATCTCTGGTGATCTATGTGGATAATGACATGGATCGGATGAAATTGTTTTAGTATTTCACACAAGAGGTACACGAAGCGATGTTTGAGATGACAAGACTGGAAGAACTGGAAGTATCCAACGTGGTAACCGTCTGGAGAAGGGGACGAGTTTCTGTGAGCCGATCATGGGGCATATCGTACCACATTTTTTTGGCATCAATTCCGTTTTAAATATTTTACTCGTCTCATCACCATTTTATATAAAAACTTGCTCTCCTCTCGTCCACTCGGCCCATCTCCTCTTCCCCCCCTCATCCACCAGCCACAATGACAATCCCCATCTCCTCCCCTCTCGACATCGAGCTCCCCCGTCCAAAGGATGTCGGTGTCCTCGCCATCGAGGCCTACTTCCCCCTCCGAGTACGCGCCTACTCGCTTCTTTTCGTGTCTACAGCTTTCTCACCTCTCCCTAGTGCATTTCTGAGGCTGACCTTGAAGAGTTCGACGGTGTCTCCAAGGGCAAGTACACCATTGGTCTCGGCCAAGAATACATGGCCTGGCCCGATGACCGCGAGGATATCAACTCCTTCATGCTCAACGGTACGTTCTACTCGTCGGTTTCTTTTAGTTCTATCCTCAATCAATCGTTATGCAGCCGTTGCTGGACTCCTCGAAAAATACAACATTGACCCCAAGTCCATTGGTCGCATTGACGTCGGCACGGAAACTATTATCGACAAGTCCAAGGCGGTGAAGACTACCCTCATGGACCTCTTCGCCGAGGCGGGCAACTTCGATATTGAAGGTATCGACTCGAAAAACGCGTGCTACGGTTCCACTGCTGCCCTTTTCAACGCCGTTAACTGGATTGAATCTTCCTCTTGGGATGGCCGTAACGCCATCGTCGTCGGTGGTGATATTGCCATCTACGCAGAGGGTGCCGCACGCCCGGCTGGTGGTGCCGGTGCAGTTGCCATGCTTATTGGCCCCAACGCCCCTGTCGTGTTTGAGCGTATGTCTTCTTTTGATGATCAATACTATGTTATTCTAACCCTCCTCTTAGCCATTCATGGAAACTACATGGCCAACACCTATGATTTCTACAAGCCAAAACTCGAGTCAGAGTACCCCGAGGTCGATGGCCCCGTTTCCATTGTGACTTACATTTCGGCTCTCGACGCTGCATATGCTCGTTTCCGCGAAAAGTATGCAAAAGCCGCCAAGAAGGCGCAGCTGGCTGGTGTTTCCACCGAGAAGACTACATTCTCTGTCGATGACGTCGACTATGCCATTTTCCACAGTCCTTACGGCAAGCAGGCTGTCAAGGGCTTTGGCCGCTTATGGTTCAATGACTTCCTCTCCAACCCCACCTCATCTCGATTCGCTAATATCCCCAATCCCGAGGCCTTCCTCAAGATGACCCACACCGAATCCCTCAATGACAAGAATGTCGAGAAGACCTTCATCAACGACTCCAAGGCTGCCTTCAAACAGAAGACTGACCCCGCCATGTCTTGCTCTCGTGGACTTGGCAATACCTATACCGGCTCCCTTTATCTTTGCCTTGCCTCGCTTCTCTCCACAACCGCGCCTGAAACACTGAAGGGCAAGCGCGTCAGCTTGTTCGCTTTCGGAAGTGGATGCGCTGCTAGTTTCTTCACCGCTCGCATCAAGGGCGACACCAGCGAAATCCGCGAGAAGTTGGATCTTCTCAACCGCCTGAAGAAGATGAAGGTTGTGCCCCCATCTGAATTCGTCGCTGCCCTCGCGGTATGTCGTTTTGTCGAGTTTATCGTCGTTTATGTATACTGATTTCTTTCTAGCTCCGTGAAAAGAACCACAACGCGCGTGACTACACTCCAGAGGGTCTCGTCGAGAACATCTGGCCGGGTGCTTACTATCTCGAAAACATTGACAGCAAGTACAGGAGGAAGTACGTTCGTGCACCCCTGGCTGCTTAAATGACTGTCCTTCCCCATGTATACCCCTCATTCCACGATGCCATCGACCACGCCATTTTGGATCGTAGACGTTCATAGACTAGTACCACTAACACACGCACATCACATAACATAAATCTGTACTCACATTTACCCCGACACTAATAACTGGGGTTGTATGGAAATATACTGTTTCCGCTACAATTTTTTTCGTCACAACTGTAAACATGAACTTTGTTCAAAACACCACGACGGCGCCTCATGGAGACTGACCTTGCTTGATTCATATAACCCTCCTGGGGTCTTTCGGTGATTTTGTAACACTCAGGTCGACGTTCTATTACCGTCCTCAGATGCTCTCGAATCGGCATTTTCAAAACTCTCCACGAGATACATCAAAGGAAAAGTGAAACTCGCAGACTTGGTCGATCCTAATGGCGCCCTCGCTGATTTATATCCTCATCCACAACAGTGCGTATACTATTTCCCCCTCGATCTTTGCCAGTGGCCGTTTCATGTAGATTTTTGGGGTGTACAGATGCTTTACAATGCTTAGTGTTGATGCCCGTACGGACGACGCGTGGTGTATAGACCCTCGGGGTATCCTTACTCTCTTCGTTGAGAAGAGTACGTACGAACGTCTTGGATTAGTAGGAAAGCGGCTGCCTTTTAAGGCGCATAAAGATTACTTTGGTGCGTTCCCTTGCTATATGCGAGCGAAGTTCGAGGATTGACCACATGAAATAGTGATACGGCTTCCTCTGCATAAGAACGCCGAGTCGGTCACAAACCGGTCGCACAGGAATGAAGCATTCAAGCTATGGGATGCGAGGAGGGAGCAGGAGGGCCTCGGCGCGTGGACTGTAGTGTACTGTTCTAATGGTAAGTCTATTCATATCAAAGTGTTCTTGGATCAGAACATGCTATAAATGCACAATGTCTTCTTGATATCTCTGAATAGGTTCTAGCCTTCCGGAGCCAGCACTGACAGAGTCAAAGGTGTGCGAAGTAACGTGCCAAGTGACAAGGAGCAACGACGTGCATATTCCAACCCAATCACTGCGCTGCCGTCCAACAGCGCCCAGCCCGACAAGTATCTCATCCACCTCTGATGGACAGACGCCAACTACGTATCACGATGATATCGAAGACTGGGATGCTGAGATGGCTATACTTTTTGAATGGGTAGGACTGGCTTCTTTGGGCTCACAAAGGTACGTCTTGGTGATTATTATCCCAAACGTGATTGCGCAGTTGACCGTTTCATCCTCTGTACAGGCTGAGAGCGAATGACCGTGTGGACCCATATGCTGCGTTGTACGAATGCCCTTCCCCTTCGTATATGGGCAACGTCACGCACCTCCGATGGTCGGGTTTCATTGGCCCAACATTCCTCCAGTCGGTAATCGATCTTACTCTGTATGTGTCCAGAGTTTGATTATATTATTCCGGGCTGTGGCACAGAGTCAGAAGTCGACTGGGCAATGGTAGAGAGCCTAGGTCAATACGACACACGGTGGGGTTAGATCGCAGTTTAGCTTTATGTGACCACACGTTAAAGATGGATGACGAGCGTTGTGAGATTGGGTATTTTCGTTCTCGACAGACGTTTACTAGGCAGAGAAGATAGAATGAAATACCTCTAATCCAGTAGATCCAGCGAGGCCTATATGTATGACTATATGGGCGACACGATACGTCAAGTTGTACAAGACGGTGGGTGTGGAATGAAAGTGACCCTCAATATGTCGATTACAACTACGGTATATGGTGATGCATAAATGAACGATAAGAAGTAGAGGCAGAAATCCAAGTAACAATTCTTCAAGGATTGGGCAGGATTCGTAGAGGCAGAAAAAAATCAAAGACATGAGTGGTGTGATGATCGAGAAATTAATGTAGAGAGGGTGTGTGTGTCCGACATTAAAGCGGATTTTAGGTTGTGCATGAGAGAGCCTTAGACGGCGGCATTTTGGGCGAGAATGCGCACAGGTGCAACGTTGAGTCGAGCCAGTGACATGCGAGCATTAGGGTTTGTTAAAGGACCACCAGAGCCACCCATAGTGGAAAGGGGCGAATCTGGCACAACTAGGGGAGTAGTGTGGCGCCAAGTGTAAATATGAGGGGTCACGGTAGGGACCGGGGAGGGTGTGAGCATAGACATTATTTCGCGGTGATAGAGGTCACCAGTGGGTGTGGCGGGGGACGCGGGGCTGGAGGAGGGTTCGTCCGGCAAGCTGATCGGTATGATGGCATGGGACCGTCGGAGAACCGGCGACTGCGGTGGCGAGAGAGGCGGTGGCGCAGATGCTTCCAGTTCCATCGTGGGGGAAATGGGCGGAACGAATCCTACGGAAATCGTAGATGAACGCCGACGTCGGGTAACGGGCATGGAGCGGTAGTTGTCTGGGCCATCTATTTGAGAAACGAAAGGTAAATTTCGTGGATACGAAAGGATGGTTTCCGCTCTTGGGCTTACCTGTGGGTGATTGGGGGGTCCAGTTGGTGTCCAATCCAGAAATAGTATACGCGTCGGCAATGAGCAGGGCGGGATCATCAGATCCTACAGCCATAGGGCTTCCTGCATCGCTTTCACTGGCTTCAGTGAAGGCGGGGCTTTCTGCGCCGCCCTGAGCTTGGTCTGCCAGTTGCTCTCGGACAGCATCCTGCTCGTTTTGCCATTCCTCGGTGTCAGTGAAGACCTCACGCGTCGCGTTATCGTAGAATTCGTCAGAGTCGGGATCGAAAGGATTGGAAATACTCCATTTTTCGCATCTAGGGAAGTCTGCTTGGTCTGGAACGTCGGGCTCTGTGCGTACTGTGACCTGTGGAGTGTTGTACATGGTAGAAAAGAGGGCGCGACCCATTTTAAAGGGAGGAAACCAAGGAGTTGGGGTATGAGAAAGAAGGGGTATGGGTAGATGATACAAGGAACAGTCAAAGGATGATGGGACCAGGAGCGAAGAAGATGAAGATGTGGACAATTATAACAGCCCGAACAAACAACAACAGCTTTGAACAAATTCCCTATTG